>JASDQU010311968.1:1068-13562 GCA_032191745.1 Picea mariana | reverse complement strand
ATATTAATTAATAAGACTTTAATGCTTTATTACATTAATATTTTAATAGCGTGTTATTGTATTATTATTTTATTAATGTAATACATTAATGTATTAATATTTTAAGTGTGTATTAATTAATTAACTAATATTCTAAAGGATTAATATAATAATTTTAATTTTTACATTACATTAATGTATTAATTAATATAAGTTGAAGTTGGAGAAATAAAATGCAGAATTTTTTGTAGCAGTACTTAAAGATAGAAATCTTATTTTTACATTTATAAAAAAAAAAAGTTATATTTAATAACAACCAATAATTTAATTTACTCAAAGTTTTTCATAAATTAAAATAATTAATTAAAAGGTGAGAAAAAATATAACTAGAAAAAAGTTTAAACAGTTATAAATTGGATTTCTATCAAATATTTTATAGATCTAAAATCAAACCAAATTTATTATTTGTTTTTCCAAATACAGTGCACTAAATTTATTATTTGTTTTTCCAAATGCACATCCACCAACGACATATTTGTCATTAAAAGGTTATTTGAAACATTGTTTTTATTTAAAATATTTAAAAAGCTAGTTCTTAAAGCTTAACATATCAACTTACAAACCGGTCACATACCCTCTCTTCATTACTCGAGATCATTCCTCGTCATCTATCACCTCCACCTCCAACTTGAGCACACCTTCCCAAAGGAAATATTTGGTAGAGATACAAGACTCCAGAGGGCAGCGAGTACGACTCTCGTTGGGGATTTTTGAAACGGGTGAGGAGGTAGCCATGGATTACTATCATGATATCATTTCCTCCTTCGAGATGAAATAGGAATCGTATTTCCTCTCGATCGCTCCATCCAGTGAGTTCTCCAATGGCATGACTAGTTACCATGACTCAGTTAAAGAAAACTGGTACAAATAGCCATTATCTCATATATAATTGATTTTATTTTAATATGTATATGTGAAACAATTTTTCTGAAGTTTGTCTTTGATATATGTTCAAAATGGTGTTCCACATATTACCTTAAAATCTTAAATGTTGCAGTGTTCCAATGGAATGAATCCAATGCCAAAGCAGCTCCATTGGTATGTTTTAGTTGTAAACCTCGATGTAGTAGTGATCGTACATTACCAACTCTTCTATGTACGAGTCTGTTAGGATTTTTGTCAGGTTCTTGATCTTCTTAATTTGTTGGAGCTTATTTAGCTCAATTGTTTTCCCTTAATGAAGACTGTCAGGTTATTTAGCTCAACTGTTTTCCCTTAATGAAGAGCATTATGCACCTTACATCTTTTGCTATTGTTATATACACATTTGTTGTCATGGTATCATATCACAGATGTGAGACTCTCCACAGTGCTTGGAGAGTAGCCCGATCGAATGAGTGAAGAGATTGGGAAGTGAGCCTCTCCACAGTGCCTCGAGAACAGCCCGATCCCAAGAGGAAGAGCACAGAGAATACGTTGTATCGCGGATGTAAAGAACACGCTCTCGACCATCATATTAGAAAATGTCAACGGCTATGCTGCAACGCGCATTGGCAAACTGCACGCCAAATAATAGGTGATACTACCCTGCGCTACGTGTGAAGAAAAACCAAACGGTTTTGAAAGAGTGTTGTGCGGATATTCAACTCCGGTTTTCTAAAACCACTCATCAACACCCGTATGACAGAGAAACGAAACCAGCGGTATTTTTGGTTATTGTTACGCAGACCCTCCCCATACCATTTTTTTAAATCGTTGACTAACCTCCGCGCAACTAAGCTCATGGGCCCCAGTTCTCATGCGAAAAAGGGCGCCTAGGAACCAAAATAAAGCCGCCCGACCCAGGGTCGCAATCCCTGGTCATCAGGTGTTAAAGGTTAAGCCCCGAGGGATAACCATACCTTTATATGCAGTAAAGAAAAGTGGACCAGTGTATTCTATTTTTAAGGTTTTTTTTCGGCGCCCATTGTACAGGAAAACTCATTCTCACGCAGAGTGAAAGAGCAGCCAAAGAGGTTCGCTGCACATTCTTCTTGGAGGTTCTCAGCGCGAAACGAAGATGCCGAGTCAATAGAGGGGAGCAGTATTCAAGGCGGTGGTGCATTAAATAAAAAATCCCGTGGTCCAGCGGATTCAAAATTATTTCTTTATGAGAGCGAATTTGTTATGGAGGCCACAAAATAGAAAAGGAGGACGACCAATCGGATGAGATCTTAAGAATTATCGGGTTATTTTTCGTTTTGGGTTTCGACTTTAGAGGGTGATTGTGGTATTTTCCACAGCCATTAATGGATAAAGTTTTTCCTTCTTCAACAGAACAAGTAGGAGAGCAGGCATTTTTGTGATGCTGGTAACCACCATTCATAGAGAATATTGTGTGCGACTCTGTGGGTCTTTCCGGCATTCGCAAAACTTGAAACCCCGACTTTTCATCAAAAGGGGCATTGGATCGATCCTCATCAACTCTTCATTCATTCCCAATCATTGCATTGGACTGAGATTCAGGTCTTCAGATACCATCGGTCGTGGATATCAACACGGGGACAAATGGTGGTAAAATTTGGGTGACATAGTTGAAATTAGAGAGGGATATTTGAATTATATGGTTGAAATAGTTCAAATCTCACAAAGGAACGGATATTCTTTAAAAAAATAATTTACAGTTCTGTGTAAACATTCTGACAGGAAACTAGACATCGGATTTGAAATTAATATTTATTTTCGTTAAAAAGAAATAAGCACTGGCTCTCTCGAGTCAATTCTCATGGATCGATTTTTCCAATAAAGGGTTACAGTCAATAAAGAACCCAACTCAAAGTTCTGAATTTGTAAGATCTTGTACTCAGAGAGTCAGATCCACCAAGATCCATACCAGGAAACATGAAATTTCCTGTAGATCTATTTTTGTTTTACAGTTCTGTGATCCGACAACAATTTATTTTGTCTATGTATTTTCTTCATGAAAAGAGTAAAATAGAGTCATAAGAGTCAAATTGAGGATCTGGAATCTACACTTCATTTAGTGTACAAGTGACGAGATATAATGGTCAATCCACATGTGTGATCAAATTGGTGAATGACTCAAGAAGTCCAAAAGAGATATCAAACAAATCTGGAGAGAGAAAAACAAAGCAATGACAACATATTAATGGATAATGGATAGGTTCCAATTGTACATGAGGATCCCACACAGGAAAAAGATCAGAGGAAAATTGATGATATTTGGAGCAGCATGAGCATGAATCTACCATTACCACCACAGTATAATGGTAAGAATTTTGAATGTTGGTCTATTAGAATGAATGTTTTTTTTTTGTCTTGTAGATTGCTATCATAATCTACATGATAGGGAAAGGAATGCATTAGCATTGTAGATCATCCAATAAGCCTTGGATGATAGTATGTTGCACAAGGTTGCAGCAACAACATATTTGAAAGGAGTTTGGAGTATTCTAGAAACAGAGTATAGTGAAAGAGGGAGCAACAATTTGTTGAATCTTTCCACTTTGGAAGAAGAAGTGTCTGAAGCAAATCTACCAGAGGAAAATAATGAAAGAGCATATTTTTGTGAAGAGAGATACCATAGGAAGAGAAAAAAGGTGCAACTGTGTGTGAAATAGAGCATGAGAAAATTGTAGAAATTGATGGTGAAGTTATCAGTACAGCAACCCACATTGATGAAATTATTCTAGTGTTTGTTGATGACAACAAAGGATCAACATCATTGATTTTTGATGAACATTGTGTATAAATTGACCTCTTTGAAACAAAGGTAAGAAATCTTGAAGTTGAATTTGATGATGATAACTTATATTATGATGAGTGCCTTCAAATAATGGAAGAGAAGAAGAAAATTGATGAATTGATGTTTGGAGAAGGAAGCCTACTTGGCATTTAGAACCAACTGGATGATTTGGTGACTCTAGAAGCAGTGATTGAAAGAAGGTTTGATGACAGTATCATTCAAGCTACTACACTTATGTCTGCTAATGAAGCAGTTGAAGCAGAAGATAATGGTGTTGTTGCAGATTTGAAATGGATTGAACAGTCAATCTATGATGATGATGATGATGATGATGACTGCCTCATATCTGCGAGGGAGATAGATTTGGTTGCAGAAATAGAGAGGGATCTCATAAAAGAACAAAAAGAAGAGAACCAATATGCTTCCTATTATAATTTTTTATATCAGATTGACAAGTTGTTTGAGTTTGCACATGAGTAGCTAGAAGAATAAGATGAAGACATGGATGAGGATTTCAATGAATACCATTTTGAAACCATCTTCATGCAATGAAGTTTTGAAGAAATCGGATTTTATTATGAGTTAATGTGGAAGCAGTCTGTTGATTGTGAAGCCCAAGCTATGAAGGGTATTGATGATAGTTTGTAGAGGTGGCACCAACCCATTGTCAAAGACAAATTTGTTGCAGAAGAAGACGAAAGAAACAGGCATAAGTAACCAGATCAAATTCTGAATATGAAGTTGCAGCAACAAAGAAAAAAGGCAAAGCACACAACTTTCAATATCAAGGCCAAAATAAATAAAAATGACTAGATTAGAAAAATACAGAGTTTGGAAGAAGAGAAAGAAGAAACCCAACTCAAGTGAAAAGTTGAAGTCTAATTTTTTTGTTATGTATTGTAATCCTATCTGAGACATAAACCATCAGGCATTTTAATTTCTGAATTTCTTTTTGTTAAAAGCCATTGGGTAAATCCATTTTTTTATTTCCAAATGCAGTAGTTAGGATTTATCAGTTCTCATATCTGTAAACGTTGAGTTTAAGAGGGAGTGTTAGTTGTAAACCTTAACGAAGTAGTGAATGTACTCTACCAGTTGTTCTAGACGTTGTACGAGTCTGTTAGGATTCATGTTAGGTTCTTCATCTTCTTGATTTGTTGGAGCTTATTTAGCTCAATTGATTTCCATTAATGAAGAGCGCTTTGCAGCTTACGTCATCTACTCCTGATCTATCTAAATTTGTTGTTAGTATTAAGGCTGGAGGCCGAAAAATCCAAGCTAGAGGCCGAAAAATCCACAGATGCAACTCTTCAATAATTTCAACCTAATAGATTTTTCTTGTGAAGTTCCCCCAAAATGAATATTGAATTTTTTTTTTCTCAAAATAAATGGTAGTGAAAATAACAGCATGATAGAAAGGTTAATATATGTTGTATTTTAGGTAACATGAGAGAATCATTTTTCTATTTTACTAGAAATGCATTATACGAGCTCTACTTAATGAACAAAATCAGAAAGGATTTTTCATATTGATGAGTGACAAGAAAAATAGGAAAATGGCATGCACCTTTCATATATTCTCAAAGCATGACTTTCAAGTCTTGACATAGATTATATACTGATTTATTAGATGGACTTTTATGGTGCAAGGACATGTTTCTTGAACATCTTTGTTGCATGTGTTTCATGATTTCAATGAAGCAAGCACTTGCCATCGAGATCTTGATTCCTGTGTATCTTTTCAATAACTGTTTTCAAATATCAGATATTAACACTATGATAGATCATGATTTGAAATATCCCAATGCATCCATATATGAATAATATGTAAAGAAGTCATCAAGGATTAAATAGTATCATGAACAAAATGCATTACTTTATTAAATAAAGAATAAAACATTATTTTAGTTCAACCTTAAACTCTTAAGAGCACTCATGGCATTGGAAATTTGGTGATATTAAATGTATGGGCCAGTTTTACAATCTCAAAATATAAACCCTTGGACAACCTTATTTAGGATAATTGAATAGCTCAGAGGCATGGATTTCAAAACATCAAAGTTCCCCATATGACATTTTGTCCCCCAAAGAAATGGTAAAACAAGGGCAATAAAATAACATTATCACCATCACATTCACCTTAAATTATGTTCTAGAAGTAAAAATGGTGCTACAATAGTGACAATAAATGTTATTTTATGACCATATACCAAATTGAGCTTTACTAATATTGTATGTTGGATGGTTTATGTGTGATACCGTTTTTTAATGTATGCTTCAATTTCATTTAATGGACTTATGTTTTCTCCTTTTAAATGTTCATCATGCATATAATATAATCATACTATTTTCGAAAGATTTCAAAGAAACTTACCCATGATCCTCACGAGACATGCTATACCCAAAAAATTACCTGACAACCGAAAAAGTGCATCTACCAATAGAATTGTTGATCATAATATGATTTCACTAGAATGGAACTACTGCCCTCCTAGGAAGGATAGATAAGTTGTATTTTGTCACTATACCAACCCTACTTTTGCATCCAACCCCTTCCAATGAAACTTAGAGGCTACCCACTAAACTCGATTCCTGCTTGAATGAGCAAAGACACCCTGACAATCTTGTTGTTATTACTACACATGTTTCATATTTGTTATTACTACATATCATCATATGTGCATAGAGAAAGAGGCAGTGCTATATCATTATCAGATGCTTCAAATAGATAGTTAATAAAGCTATGTGCAAGTGAAGAAGTAGATGAAAATGAAGATAACGCGACTTCATCATTGTCATCATATTCATATTGATCATCATAATCATAACTATCACAGCAACATCAACAACAGTCACTTGTGGCGGAGTGTGTATCATCAGGGATTGGAATCTTGGTTGTAGAAGTAGAAGTGTGGTGATAGTTTCTCAAAAACATAGTAAACCTTAGAAGTAAAACTCTCCGAATCAATGATTTATTCTTTGAGACTTCCATAGAAAGTAGGTTGTTGAAAAGTGAAAAATGTTTCTTTTTCATCGTCGAACCCAATGTTCTCCAATTGTTGCCTCCTGGCAATAGGAGCTGCACATTAATGTATTATTTTATAAAATAATCAACATTCCCTACCTATAAATTCGTCCAAGATTATCTAACACCGTCTTTTTAGACTACCCTACATCGGCCCACGATGTTCAACTGTTGGACGTCTAAGAGGGAATTTAACCGACCTTGACTTCATTGAATGGTGATCAACCCCGTTTTCTTGGTCACCGTCGAGCAGTGTGTTTCTTGGTCACTGCCCAATAGTCTGGAGAGGCAAAGAGATCTATTGAAGGCATTGATACCTTCATTCTTCACATCCAAGGGCTCCTGCCTCCGACCTAGGGTAGTAGGGTTATGTATAAATCTCAAATACATAACACTAAATACAAAATAAATCTGCTAATTCTACCCTGCAAAAAAACTGTAGTAGATAAAAGAAACATGGAACATTCCATCTCCATATCTTCAAGCTCTTATCTAGCAATTTGTTGAAGCAACATTGTATAAGCAGACGCATTGTTGTGGCGATTGTTTTTATTGCAGAAGACCTACAAGAAAAATGCGTGTGAGATAGAGTTGAGAAATTTTCAAT
Organism: Picea mariana; assembly: GCA_032191745.1. Lineage (NCBI taxonomy): Eukaryota > Viridiplantae > Streptophyta > Pinopsida > Pinales > Pinaceae > Picea > Picea mariana. The sequence continues at coordinate 6,206 of JASDQU010311968.1, read as the reverse complement.
CTCTTGTGAGCATCCTTGTGTAGAAAAGAGTGTCTCCATGAATTTTTCAAGCCAAGATTTGAGCAGCGGTCCATCTCTTGCTAGCATCTTTGTGCAAACAACAAACATCAGTTTCTCCATTAAGTTTTTGATGCCACGAGTTGAGCGTAATTACATGTCTGTGTGAACATCCTTGTGCGGATAGAGAGGCCAACATCCTTCTGCAGACAGAGAGGCGGAAAATACAAATTTTGAGGTTGTACAAACGCGGTGGGTAAAAATTTTGTGGAGGAGGAACAATTGGTGGGTTAAGCTAAACCCATGCATGATGCCTCCTCTTGGATTATCGGACCTGGGTGGACATTGATAAAGGCAGTGGGAGGTAGTAGGAGGCAGTGGGGACAAAGGAGGAACAACTGGCTGAATTGCATTGCATACGTGTTGTCCATTGATAGGTTATGGACAAACGATGAAGAGCTCGAGGGAACCTCTCCTTAAAAGAAAGTCTTCAGCGTAATTAATTAATACATTAATTAATTTATTTATTAATACATTGATTAAATAACGCCTTCTACATAATTAATTAATAAGTTAATACTTACATAATTAATTAATAAGTTAATACTTTAACACATTAATGTATTTATTTATTAATACATTGATTAATAGACCATTAATATATTACTTAATTGATGTATTATGAATACATTATTGATACTTAAAATATATTATTAATGTATTTTTATTTATTAATTTATTGATAATTTAACCATGTATTAATTAATTAATTAAAATTTTAAAGGATTAATGTAATAATGTATTATTGTCTTAGAGGTGTAGGAAAATCGGTGACAGAATGTGTTGTTAAGCCACTTAGTGTTGTTAAAGTCACTGGTTCGAAACCTATGAGGACAAAAAATCCAACAATGTTAAGAGTTGGTGTGACTCTGGCCGGGTGCAATCCCAGACAAATTAACAAACAGAAAAAAAAAAATATAATAATGTATTATTATGTTACTTTAATGTATTACTTAAAGGATTAATGTAGTAATGTATTATTTTATAAATGTGTTAATGTGTTAATATTTTATTAATGTATTGCTATAATACATTAATGTATTAATACTTTAGTAATTTATTACTTAATAATGTATTAATTAATTAATTAATACAATACATTATCATTGTATTAATTAATTAACACATTACAGATTATAGTACACATTAATGCACTAGTGTAATGTACTAATACTTTAATTTATACATTGCATTAATGTAATGATTAATTAATACATTAATTTACATTCAATTAATTAATATACTAATTCTTTGATTTATAAGTTAATATTTTAATCATGTATTAATATATTAATGGTTTATTAATCTTCCCCATGCATGCTTGTCGTCAACTAGCAAAAACCACATTTAAGTAAAAAACTAGTTGCTATACGTCGATGGGTGTCATTAATTTTAAAAGGCGAAAAATGGTGTTGATTGATGTATATCAACCAATTTTTATTTAATTGTGTTTTTTTTTTCAACAAAAACTGGTGGATTTTTATTCATTAAAAAGGGTGTGCTCAAAACCACTTAGTACAAAAAAGAGCCAAATAGCATAAAAAAATTCTATCTCTGTTAGAGCTTCTAACATCCATAATTTTATTCTTCTACTATGCCTTAACCAAATTCTAACACTATTACTATGTTGAAATGTATGAATTCAGTAATAGATACTATTAATACATGTTGTAAAAAAAAACATACTTATAGATTTGAATATGGATCCTTCCCATTGTCATTTACAGGCTTGTCACAGTCTTTACAAGACGCCACAATGTCATTTAAGGCTGGAAGTTGTGCCATATTTGAAATAGTCGTGCTACCCATACTCCCTCTAGGGAGAGAATTCTCATGATTTGCATCCCTCTGAGCGAGTTGGAGCTGAAGATATCCAATTTGTCTTCTCAGAACGTCAACCTCATCTTGAAGTTTCCCCACCAAAACTCTATGTTGAACTAGGGTATCCAAATCAAATGAGACAGTGGAACTAGGAGAAGTGGCCAAAATAACCAAATTTTTTCTTTCCTCAAAGTTATTCTCCACCATTTCCTCGTCCTGATGCAATTCATTATCCCATGTATCCATATTGCTCCAATTTCCTTGGATATCCAACAATTGAGCATGAAGAAAGTTGAAGGATAAAAATACGGACCACCCTTAACCAAAAACCAGATAAATCCCTAGAGAAACCATTGCCTACTGGAAAGAGTGCACCTGACGAACTGTGAGCCAAACAATTATCCACTAGAGAGGGGACGACAAGAGTGAAAAAAATAGTAAATACCTTCAATACCATGAAACCCACGAAGGAATCAACAGATAATCCTCTACCAAGAAAGAATGAAGCAGAAGCAGAGCAAATCAAACAATCCTCCAATATATCTACCAAGAGGCCAAGAAACAATACGCCCATCAATACTTCCTCTTGCCATTAATAACAAGGAGATCATTCTCAAGATAGATAATTCATTCATCATGTACCTTCAAATCCCTTAGCAAATAGTTTCCCACGAGATGGCTATGTGAAACCTTAATACTACTCACAACACCACCCAAATTTACCATCTGACATTGTACTCTTCCCTATGTGCCTCACACTTCCATAATGTATACTCTCCCCTCCTAAAGAAGATCCATGGAATTGGTAATTGTTGGATAGGTAGTTTTAAGAACAAAGAATGAGGGTGAGTGCAAAATCAGGTAGACACGCAAAATCAGGAAGAGCAACAGTCGGGAAGGTAAAAGCAATATGCACATGCAAAGACAGGAAAAAACACACCCGAACAATGAATTATCGTGATTTGTCATAGGGTTTTGGAGGATAAACAAGTAATGTTTTGAGCCCTAAATTCTATGAATATGTAAAGGGTCAGATACTATTTTTTATACTTAGAGAATAGACTAAGAATGAGAGAGAGTTTGTTTCTAGAGGTGTAAGGAGATTTTTGTAGAGAGAAGCTTGCACTATAAAGCATCTAGGAAGAATAGAGTTCAAGTACTCATGATGTATCTATTGTAAGCACAATGCACAAGCCTAAGATGAATTGCACAAATAATAATAAAGAAGCCACTCTTTGTGGACGTAGCCCAAAGTTGGGTGAACCACGTTAATTACTTTTTCTAAATGTCTTTTTATGTGATTATCCATGCATGTTCTAATTATGTATAACTAGACATAGATCTGTGTAGTAGATGATTGATGCACAGTAAATATGTTCATGTTACAGTGAATGGTTTATGTTGCAATATGTGTTACAATGATGTTGTATACTTAAAGTTTACTAATTAATCAAGGGAAAGAGATACAAAATATTACACACAAGGTAGATAAGTAATAATAAAAATTATGATAGCCTCCTATCTCCTCATCCCCGAAGAAAGTTGGTTCATGCATCCCCAATAGATGCCTCGGGTGAGACTTCACTTTCATGCAGGTGATGTTGAAAGGGTCAGTGTCTACAGGCTTTGTTGGTTAGATAACTTGAACCTCTGGTCTTAGAATGACGCACCAATAAATGGTTATGTTGTCGGGACCCGAAATATGTGATTGAGGGAATGTTTTGGAGGCCAACTAAGAAAGAGATCTCATAATGGATAGAAGGGAAGGAATAATAATTTTCTCGGAACGATAATAGAAACACTCGAATGAGCGATGAGAAATGGATGCAAAGGTATGTGTAGAGAGAGCTTCATGAGATTTTCTCTGACGAATTTTCGATTATCTTAACTAAGTGGTTAGAAATATTAGTGGAAAACACTAGAAGGTACTAAACTGTATCACCGAGGAACTGGACTCCTAAGTTGGTAAGGCAGTTAAACTATATAATTAATAAGACTTCTTATGCAATTGATTTATGGTTGGACGATATATTAGGAAGTTATATTATAGAATTTAGAGTGGATTATACATAATCATATAGTGTTGCAGAGAGGGATTTCTTCAAGGGTCCACGTGAAAGGTTTATGAAATCATTGGGTACCTGGATAAAGATGTTGTTGTGCGAAAAGTGCATGATGACAATGCAATCTGATTGCTAAAGGGATTCACACACATAGGGGAATTAGGGAATGAAAAGAGGATAGTCTAAAGGTAAGAAATAATGAAGGAAGAAATGAAGAAGGAAGGGAGGAAGTAAAGATGCAGATAAATGAATAAGTTGCATTAGAAGAGGAATACAAGTTTGGAGTACTTCCTAGTGGAAGAATGCACAAGAGGCTGACAGAGTAGTAGTATCCAGAGCAGTGGAAGGACTGTGTCTAGTCAGAGTCAACCATCATCCTCAACCATTATTGTAGGAATACTACCACGTATTCTTCAGTCGTTAATTCAACATAAGTTTTCATTGTAGCCTACATCTTTGAAGATTGCAATGAAGTTGGAATCATCCCCTATAGGAGACGATGGAGGGATGGTGTAAGTCTAGACATAGTTAGCCTCATTGACGATTCAATTGGAAGAGATTACAAAAGGGAAGGAGAATATGGAACAATTCTGGTGGACCAATGTCACACACCCACTACGGCAACCTAGGTTTTTTGTCTTTTTCTTCGAGGGATAGAATCCCCAAATTTCTATGGGGCCTAGCACAGACCATCCCTTCCCTTATCCTCCTCCAAGAGACCACAACCTAGCCTTAGCACAAGCGCCTTTCGCAACTCGCAAGTTGGAGAGTCAAGGCTCTTGACTCCTCTTTCTCCAAACGTTGATACCCGAGATGCGAAATGGGTATGTGTCCCTCCTCACTAGTGCCTGCTACATATAACCATAGGCTAGGATAAACACTAGCACTACTCACAACTCACGACCTCACGAGTTGGAGTGTTGAGCCCTCATGCTCCTCCTTTGCGAATCCCCGATATGCGATAGGTCAACGTTACGTGGACTATGCCATAGCGACGAGTACATGCCACTTGTCTCCTCCATTGTACTCTTCTTATGAGTTGTGTCGCTGCCGCCTGTCACACGAGGCCTCGGGCTCTCAGAGTTTTGTGACCTTAGAGATCAAGGTGCAACTTCTTCACCATTCGAAACCCCGAGACACGATAAGTCAACAATGGGTTGACTCTTTCCTATGCGACATATGTCCACCACCTATCAC
>JASDQU010311967.1:4748-16272 GCA_032191745.1 Picea mariana | reverse complement strand
TCTGTCATGGCCAAAACAAGGGATGGTGGCATATGACATATCCATATGCAAAGTTCCCTTTAACTTCATAGCCCACGACCTTGATATTATCATGCCAAACTTTGGGGGTATGTCTGTGAAGACTATGTCCATAACGATGTTCTTTTAGGGGATTTGAGCCAATGATACAACTAGGTATTTGATGAGGCCCAAACACTTGATCTTCCTTGAATCAAAAGAGAAAAGGTCTTTGAATGGCCTGGTGATATCCAAAACCAATTCATCCATGATCACCTTTGGCATGAAGTTGTGCGACGCTCTAGAATCCATTATGGCATTATGCAGGTTCATGTCATGGACCTTTAAACTGATGTAGAATGGAGGGATGTCCTCAGTATCATTTGTCTCTTCAACACGCAGACCAAACATGATACCGGGGTGGTCATCTTGGATATTCAAAGTATCAGGGTTCCCTCTCATTTTCAACATTTGAATGATTTTCTCCCGATACTCACCCTTTCTAATAATCTCATTGAACAGGACAAAGATTTTGATTTTGGCCATCTCATGTTCAAAATTGAAAGGGGGACAAAATTTCTCTACCTCTTTTCCACTCGCCTCTCGGCCTACCTACTGAGCTTTCTTGGGGGCCTCTTCCTTTGAATTCACTTTCTCCGTCGCGTCTTTGGTACCACTGTCCAGCCTCGGTCGTCTTGTGGAAGGGGTGTCCACCGAAGGTTTCCTTATGGGGTTCATTTGTTGCAGCTCAGCATGAGTGTCTTTGCTCCGAAGGTTATATTTCTTNCCATTTCTAATAAGCTCATTGAACAGGACAAAGATTTTGATTTTGGCCATCTCATGTTCAAAATTGAAAGGGGAACAAAATTTCTCTACCTCTTTTCCACTCGCCTCCTGGCCTACCTACTGAGCTTTCTTGGGGGCCTCTTCCTTTGAATTCACTTTCTCCGTTGCGTCTTTGGTACCACTGTCCAGCCTCGGTTGTCTTATGGGAGGGATGTCCACCGAAGGTTTCCTTATGGGGTTCGTTTGTTGCAGCTTAGCATGAGTGTCTTTGCTCCGAAGGTTATATTTCTTCTAGAACTGCATGATGGCATTCTGATATCCTTTTTTGAACTCCTCTGTCTCTCAGGACAGTGCATCATCTATTTTGAGTATCATATCATCGTTCATATCCAACATGCAATCATCATTTTTTCTCATGTACCGATCATGCTCACTCTTTATCAAGAACACACATAGGTTTTTGTCATCGCAACAATGCATCTAGTCTTCGAACGCCTGTTCAAAATATTCATCTACGTAGTTGTTCCGGAATGGAGGTCTTGTCTGCTAGTCACCTTAATCCCTCTTCTCTCTCTGTTCCCTCTATCTGATCTGAGGGACTTGACCCTTTTTGAGGTTTTGATTCCTAGGCTGTGGGTCGTTTTGTTCTTGGGCAGAGGTATGTTTCCCATGGACATTCTCTCCATCATCTTCTCCATGGTATTCATCATCATGTCGAACCTGTTGCCTAAGGACCACGATGTCGATGGTTTTTCATCTCCTTGAGGTCTCTTATCGCCTCGGTTGAACCTTGTTTTTATTTTCCCCGATGCCATCATGTTTAATTCAACTTCGACAATGTTACTCATTATAGTGTCTAGACTTTTTGATCTTCTTTCTCTCAACAATAGGGTGAAATCACTATTGAAAGAATCAGTGCACCACAACTATGTAGCACTAAGGGGTGGCTTGAATTCTGTAAGGATTGAGTTGTACACCTTCAAAAAACAGGTTGAGAATTCCTACACAGTCTCTTCCGGTGCCTTCCTCATATTATTGTACGGTGTTAACACCTGCAAAGGGTTTTCTTGTCCCCCCATTTATTTAGGAAAGATGTCTCAAATGAGGTAAAGTCTTAAATGCTCATGGGTGGGAGGGCTTTGAACCATTTTCTTACATCTCCCGAAAGGCTCTATGCAAACAACCTCATTTTTGCATCTACATAGTCCACCTCCTCCAGGTCGACGAAATCATTAAACCAGTCTAGGTGTCTCTGGGTGGAAACATTTCCTTCAACATCGTAGAGCTTGATTCTCTGGCTGTAATTCTGAGGTAAGTCATGTAGTTGGGATGATAGGATGAGGGGGGTGAATCTGGCATCCATGGCCTTAGGAGGATTCAGATTTTGATGGATATTATTTGATATCAGGGCTTGGAATTTCTTCGAGTTGAAAACAGTCTCATCCAAGTTGGCTTCCGACTTAGACCTGAAAAGGGTTTTCTCGAATAATTCTCCAAACTCAAGGTCTTCAATGACTTGCACACCATATTTGTGTAAGGATAGGTTTATTTCTAGGTAGTAGAACGGGTCCGACACTTGCTCTCTATTCCTGTGTAGAATCTTCTTGGGGTCTTACACGTTTGTGGGGTTTGGGTCAGGATTTGCTTTGGTATAGATCATCTTCGGAGCCAGTGTTCCTGATCTGTGCTACTTGGAGCTACTGGTCTTTTGGACTGGAGTCGCCAGAGTAAGGGTTTCATCCAATATGGATGTTTGTCCCTTTGTTACCCTCAGGGCTCAAACTGCAACGTTAGTCATTCTCCCAGGGAAAATCTATTCCGTTTCATCCCCGACAATTATGCCAGAATGTTAGCACTCCGTAAATCTGTTCGGATGATAAAAAGATGATGAAGGTAACTTTTTCAACCAACTTTGAGACCTGAAACTAGCCTTTTGAATCCGGAGAGGGCTCTCTCAAGAGGCACGGTCTCCACATGGGATATGGCTTTGAAAGCAGTGGCTAGATTTAACACCTTTGATATAATGGGTTTTGGTTATATTGGCACAAGAAAGTAAGACTTGGGATATGGAGTCGATTTGAGGAAATGACAGAGACAAATGAATTAGTGACTGAACTTGATAGGATAAGGCTACGTGAGAAACAATCTTCAGTGTAAAATCATAATGTGAGGCAGGAGCAAAAAACAGGAAGTAACTCAGAGCACCGCTGCGGGTGAATTCAGATTTAGCTTTTAGAAAAAAAAAATTGTGTAAGTGGTGCAAACAAGAGGCATTGCGTAGCGAATCCATAGGTTCAAAAATTCATTCCAAAATAGACAGAAAAAGGTATGAATAAAGATGACAGGAAGTACATACATAAAGAAAGAGGCACAATACATCCTACTACTACAAGTAGAATCTTTTCATCAAGTTACAAGACCTTTGCAATAAATTTCGGTCAAAAAACTCAAATTACATACAATAGTTGTCGTCTATACCAATTTTTCCAACCAACCTAGATTTTATCAAAAAGATGAAATATACAATTGAGGGAGTTGCTTGGGATACCCTGCTTTCTAACTTCTAGCCCTAAAACTAGGATATTGAGTAGTATGCATTGGAGACTCTTTGCATGACACTTTCCAAAAATAGACAATAATTATGTCTGTTTACACATGATTGTTCACAAATTTTCCACGAGGATCTGATCATCGGTCAGGTCTTGATATGAGAAAAAGATGTGTCAATTTTTTCCTTCAATCAAACGTCTGAGCGAACAGGTGTCTGCCAGGAACTCGCTATCTGCTATAACAACTTTGATTTTTGTTGCGCGCTCATTTGCTGGGAAAAACGTGCGCGACAAGTGGTTGTTCGAATGTCATGGTTGTTATCAAATGGTAGAGTGATTTAGGGAAATGTGTCCTTCAAAAATAACCAAGATTTGTCTTATGTTCATGGATGCAGAGACAAACACCAACTAAACTTGTTTTTTTTGCGCGCTGGCAAGAGCCGCGTGGGCCTCATTCTCGGTCGTTTCACATTCCTTGGAGTGCTTTGTATTCCTTTCCTCTCATAGCCTCCGTGCTTCTCGCAGTTGTACAATTGTGTCTTGCACCTCTCTGAGCTGTCTTTTTATCCATGCCACGTTCCCTTCGTGACCCTGTGCTACTAACGTTTCTATAGTCTTTGTCGCTAGCTGCCGCCTCAACTCCATGTTTTCTTGATAGAGTTTAGCGATAGCTAGCTTTGTATACTTTAATTATTGAGATGGATCTTGATCATTCACTCCTGTGATATCCATTTTCCTTGTTCTTCTCCTCCCTTCATGACTCGATCCTCCAGCAGGATCTAGATGAATGACGTGCATGAGTATCTCTTCGACGACCGATCTGGCACACGAATCTTCTGAAAGTTGAGTTTCCCCAGCGTCCTTGTTCTTCCTTGGCCTACCCCTTCTCTAAGGTATTTTCTGTTGGGGATATGGGGCTTATAATGTCTTCCCTCCCTGTACAATTTCTTTCACTTCAGGTTCTGCGTGGTTTGATCTGATCGTCTCTATGGGTAAAGAAATAACTCCTTTCACGTCCTTGGGAATGCCTGCTGTAGGTGAGAAAGACTCCCAGTCATTTTGGGGCTTATACCTGGAAATTATGCTGCTCCACACGCCTTTCCTTATGCTTTGGGAGGTCATCATGGTGCGACCAATGTGTATTCTGCATGTGGTGTATCCGAAAAATGCACAGGGAGGAAATTTTTATCAACCTGGACTGGCGAGGGAAATTGTAAACAGAGTATGGACCTGGTTTCATGACTGAAATGGTGCCGAGCATCTGAAATTTTTAACGAGTTGGGAAAAAGAGGAATTGTGCTGAAGAACAATGAATTCATGGCGACGTGATGTTTTGAATCAAATTGCAGATTTTCCATGGCACGTCCCCGTGTGTATAATATAGGCAATAAGGCTTGCAGGCCATGCATGATACGAATGCAACAATTTTTCATTCCCTCGGCCTTCATGATGAACTAATAATAGTTGTTTCACTTGCCGATGTGACTTCCATTAACTACTTGAATCGACCTGGGGTACGTAGAGACTAGTTTCTTAATAGGACCTGACTCTTTGGAAAAGACATACTCGTACCAATTACACATGTTTTGACTCTGACACCCCTTCCTGTTTCCAAGGGCCAACCGACCACTCACCGATTTAGACATTTTCCTTTTTAACGTACCTAACTTCACATGTTTGGATGCATGGGCCACAATGTGACTTAAAACCGACTCTAAATGGAAATAAAAATGGATGCGCTAACACGTTGAACAAAACTGAGATTTTGATTTTAACCAATTCATGATCAAAGTTAAAAGGAGGACATGATTTTTCTACCTCTTTTCCACCCACTTCTCAGCATGTTTCCTGCTCTTTTCTTGGGGACTCCTCATTTAACTTCTCCCTTTCAGCGGCATCCTTGGTCGAGTTGTTCGGATTCGGTTGGCTTGTGGAAGGGGTGTCCGCCGGAGGCTTTCTTATGGGATTTGTCTGTTGAGGCTCTGTAGATGCTTCCTTGCTCTTGAGGTTATATTTATTTTGAAACTACATGATGGAATTCTGATAACCCTTTCTAAACTCTTCCGTTTCCCAGAACAACATGTCATTCATTTCTCCAAACCATGCATCATCCATATCCAACACAAAATTGTCATTTTCTCATGTACCGATCATGTTCTCCCTTTGTCAAAAACATGCGCGGGTTCTTGTCATCGCAAAAATGCATTTGGTCTTCGAACATCTAATCGAAGTGTTCATCCACGTAGTTGTTTTGGAATGGATGCCTTGTCTGCTAGTCGCCTTGATCTCTCTGCTCCCTTTGTTCCCTTTGTCTGATCTGAGGAACTTGTCCCCTTCTGAGGTTTTGATTTTTTTGCTCGTTCTGTTCTCAAACAATAGGTTTTTTTCCCATGGACATTCTCTCCATCAGTTTCTCCATCGTCTTCATCATCAATTCAAACTTTTCATTTGAGGATCGAGATGTCAATGGTTGTGAATCTACTTGGGGTTTCTTATCGCCTCTGTTGAATCTGTGTTTGATCTTCCCCAACGCCATCATATTTACCTCGACTTCAATTGTGTCACTCATCATTGCGTCTATATTTGTTGATCTTCTTTCTCTCAGAAGTAGAGAGAAATCATTGTCGAAAGAGTTTGCATATCGCAGCTGCGCGACCCCAGTGGGTGGCTGAACTTCTGCAAGGATTGAGTTATAAAATCTCATGAAATGGGCTAAGAATTCTTGCACTGTTTCCTCTAGCACCATCTTCATATTATTATACCGTGTCAACAACTGCAAGGGGTTCTTCTTTTTTCCCCATCTAGAAATGAAGGTCATATCGAATGCGGCAAAGTATTGAATACTTGCAGGTCGTAGGGATTTGAACCACTTCCTCACGTCCCCTGCAAAAATTTGTGCAAACAACCTCATTTTCATGTCTGCATAGTCCACCTCCTCTAGGTCGACAAAATCGTTGAACCAATCTAGATGTTTCTGGGTTGAAAATTTCCCTTCAACATCGTAGAGCTTAATCCTCTCGCTATAATTTTGGGGCAAATCATGCAGTTGGACTGGTAGAACGAGGGGGGCGAATTTGCCAGCCATGGCTCTAGGAGGGTTGCGGACTTGAGGGATATTTTTAGACACTAGGGCTTGGAATCTCTTCTGGTCAAAAACTATCTCATCCAAGCTGGTTTCCAACTTAGACCTGAACAGGGTTTTTTCAAAGAATGCGTCAAACTCAAGATCGTCAATGCTTTGCGCGTTGTCTTTGGGTAAGGATAGGCTTTTGTCGAGACAATAGAACAGGTCCAATGTTTTCTCTCTAGTCCTACACAATTTTCTTGGGGTTGTACATAGGTTCTACAGGGTTTGGGTCAGGCTTTGCTCTGGTGTAGATCGTCCTCGAAGCCAGGTTTCCTGAACCACGTTACTTGGAGCTACTGGTATATTTGATTGGATTCGTCAGGGTAAAGGTTTTCAAATGGTACATATGTTTTTCCCTCTGTTACCCTTCGGGGTCAAACTACAACATTAGTCATTCTCCGAGGGAAAATCTATTTAATTTCGTCCCTGACAATGTTGCCAAAATGTTAGCTCTCTGTAAATTTGCTTGGCTGATAAACAAAGGACAGAGGTAACTATTTCAACCAACTTTGAGACCCAAAACTAGCCTTTCGGACTTGGAGAGGGCTCTCTTGGGAGACTTTGTCTCAATATAGGATATGGCTTTAAACTATCAGCTAGATTTAACATTGTCAGATAATAAGTTTTGGTTCTATTGGCGCAAAAGAGTAAGACTTTGGTCTATGGATTCGATTTAAGAAAATGATGGAAACAAATGACTCGGTGACTGAGCTTGAGAGGACAAAGGCTAAGTGAGAAACAATCTTCAGTTTAAAATCATTGTGTGTGGTGAATAGAAAACAAAAGAAGCAACTCAGAGCATTGCTAAGGATGAATTCAGAGTTAAATTTAGAGGAAATAGATTTTGTCTAAATGGCACGAACAAGGGGCACTGCACAGCGAATCCACAGGTTCAAAATTTATTTCTGATTTAAACAAAAAAAATATGAAAAAAGAAAAAAAGTACATACGAAAGGAAAGGAAGACAATACATCCAACTGCTACAATTAGAATCTTTTCATCAAAGCTTCAGGACTTTTTCATTAAATTTTGATTGAGCTCAAACTACATACAATAGTCACTGTCTATACTAATTTTTCCAACCAACCTGGATTACATTGAAAAGATCAAATATATAGGTGAGGGCACCACTTGAGCTACCCTACTCTTCTAAATAATATCTCTAAAACCTAGGAAACTGACTGTTCTATGTTGAAAGACTCTTCGCATGACGCTTTTCTAAAAATACACAACAAATACATTTGGCTACATCATGACTGTTTGTAATCCGCCATGGGAATTCGGTTATCAATCAGGTCTTGTCACGAGAGAGTGATGTGTCAATGCTTTCCTTCGATTAGATATCTGAACGAACAAGTGTTTATCAGATTCCTGCTATCTACTGTAATGAATTTGATTCCTGTTGCGCTCTCATTTTTGGGGGGAATGTGCACAACAAGTGGCTTTTGATTATCATGGCTGTTATCAAAATGAAAAAATGTCTTAGAGCGATGTCTCCTTCAAAACTTTCAATATTTTCTTTCTGTTTATGGATGCATGAACGAACTCAGCTAATCTTGTTTCTTCTATTCGCTGGTGAGAGTTGCGCAGGCTTTCTCCTCGACCACTTCACATTCTCTGGAATACTTGGCATACCTTTCTTCTGATAGCCTTTGTGCCTCACACAACTGTAAGATTATATCCTATGCCTCTCTGAGCTATCTCTTGAGCCACATCACGTTCCCTTTGCAACCTTTCACTGATGACACTTCAATGGTCTTCGTCGCTAGCTATTGTCTCAACTCTCTATTTTCCTGGTAAAGTTCGACGATAACTAGTTTCACCTGCTTCAGTTGCTGAGATGGATATTGATCATTTGTCCCCATGACATTCGTCCCCCTCATTCTACTCCTAATTTCTCGGCTTGTACCTTCAATAGGTTCCAGTCGAACAACGCACATAAGTAATTTTTCAGCAACCGATCTTCTGCGCGGCTTGTCTGGCGTTCAGGTTTCCCCAGCTTCCTTATTCTTCTTTGGCCTGTGCCTTCTCCGAGATATCTGGTGTTGGGGAGACAGGGATTCTAATGTATTTCCTTCCCTCGACCTTCATACAGTGTTGCAGGGCATACATGATATGAACGCCGTGATTTTTCATTCCCTCAACCTTCATAATGATCTGATAATAGTTACTGCACTCACCGACATGACTTCCATTAACTACTTGACTCGAACTGGGGTACGTAAAGACTACCTTTTAATAGGACCCAACTCTCTAGGGACAACATACTCGTACCATTTACGCATGTTTCGACTCTGACATGCCTTCCCATTTCCAAGGGCCAACCAGCCACTTGCTGACTTCGACCCCTTCATTGTTACGTACCTGACTTCACCTATTTTGACACATGGGCCATAACTCGACTAAAACAGACTCTAATTTAAACAAAAACTGCGGTGCTAACATAAGGCACCTAAAATATGGTGGCACTCTTCACCCACAATAAATTGATGGATATTAGGGAGGCTATGAGGAAGTTCTCAACAACGACATGAACAATAAGGCTCTCCATGGGTTGCACAACAATCATAATCTAGTGGGATCTATAATGGCTGGTTATGTGTCAAGTTTCTTTGGGCTACTCAACCATCATATTCCTATTGGATCCATAATGGTTATGTGTCATTAGAGGTGTTTCCATTAAAATATTTGGGTTGGGTAGTTATGGGGGAGTGGGTTCATATTGCATGACCATTAATGATACTATCTAGTGATTTTGGAGGATTATATTTATATGAAGTATCTTTCTCTTCAAGTGGATTTTAGGAAGGTAACTTATAGGACAAGCGTTTGAAAACATACCTACCTATTAAGTTTTTTATGCAGGGAAAGTGTTTGATATACTTCTTGCATGTCAAGTGTTGGAAGAAAGCCTACTCTGACATTTTTTTGTTGTAGATCCTCATACCAAGACAAAATTTTAGATTATGATGAGGTCTCATTCTAGGAAAACCTTATGCATGTGAGTGAATTCTAAGCATATTTTGGTGATTTCTATCATTAAACAATGTATTCTTTATGAGGGTAAACAATTGGAGGATCTCTTATAGTTGTTTGATTATCATATTTGCAAAGATTCAACTCTTATCTTGCCATTGCAATTGTGTGGTGGAGTGGTGGGCATTGGGATATATTTTAAGGATGCAATTAAAAAAAAAATCTACCTCTCCAATTGAGTAATAGTCTTCTTCTTTTTCTAGTCCCTATATAGTGGAGAATGTTGAGGAGGTTCTGATGGTGGAGATTATAGCATTGATGGTCATACATCCACATTCGTTATATGAAAAATATGTTATTTTCATATTTAATGGATATTGACCTCATAAATCGACATGGTTCCAATGGATCCACATGACATGGACAAATAAATGTGAGATTCCTTTATGTTCTAAAGGTTTTTTGTCGTTCCATTCTATAATCATGCTAATTATTAGTGGGAGTTAGAGGAGGGTTCATAGTGTTGGGGAAATGAATAACTTTTAATAACCTCTTGGTTTCTAAATTTGTATCCTAACACTATGTATGTTACTAGAATGCCACTTTAGGTTCATCTTCCCAAATTTCCATTACATTTATGCTATGCATAAGTTTTTTAGGATATTCAAATTACTTTGGGAACTTACATGAAATCAAGTTGTTAATCCCTAGACAAAGCCTTGTGTTAAGTATAAAACCCCTTATTAATCAATAGATACTGAATTATTAAATTTTTGGTGTTATGTTTGTATGTAGGATAGAACCCTTCATTGTACCCTTTCATTATAACAGTATCATTTGTCTCCTATATATATATATATATACACCAATGAGACCTAGTCTTTCTAGCATCTTATCTCATCTTGTACATCGAATATATTTTAAAATGAGGTTTCCCCCTTGAAGTGGATTGTTATTCACTAACCTTTTATCATTCTCAAGGCGTTGGTTCATAACATTTGGTATCAGAGCATCAATCCTAGGTCTTTTCTACTTCAAGCAAGTCATATTGAAATTTTCACTATAATGTTTTCATGGGACACTTCAGATAGTGAAATTTGGAGGTTACTTAGCACACATATCAAAGTACCTCTGATAAAAAATTTACGTTCTGGGTAGTTTTAGGAGATATATCCAATGAAAGATAAGGTTTTTGACTCATCCTGAATTCAATTTTAAACGAGTCATCTTGGTATTTTAGCTATACTTTGTTTTTGAGGTTTCATACAATGAAATTGTGTAGAGACTAAGGATAAATTTCATAGTACAGGTGGTCAAAATTTCAAGTTTTGGGTCACTATACTTTTGGATATATAGTCCATGGAAGACAAGGTTTGTGACTAAACCTCAAATCAGTTATCTTGTCATTTTCACTGTAAATGTTTTTTAGTGAAGTCTCATACTCTTAAATTTTCAGAATCCTGAGTTGACAGAGTGAATTACATGTGAATTTTTTTTCATATTTTTAATCATTATATTTTATTAAATATCGCTTGTGGAAGTTAGGGTCTCTGCACAAGTTATTTTCTGGTGATTTAGGAGATTTTCCTGTTGTTAGCAAGCTCATTTAAAAAGAATAGAGATTTTTTTTCATGGCTCCAAAGAAAGATCCAAAAATTACTTCGCCAATTAGAAGTCCAAAAATATCCTCCAAGACTCATGATGAAAATGAGGAGATACAAAACCATTTATCCAAATTGAATAGTCAAATCAACGAATTGAATGATAGGTCAATGATAAAAGTTGACTTGATGAATACTCTAATATAAATGGAAAGAAAGATGGATGCAAATAAGGAACTGATGGAAATTAAGATGGATGAAAATAAGGAACATATGAAAATAATGATGGAACAAATGGAACAAAAGATTATGCAATCCTTAAATGGAAGGTTTCCTAAAATTGATAAGGTGTTTGAAGGGACTCATGAAAATAAAGGTAGTATTCATGTTGAACAACTTTCCAATAATAAGTATTTTCCTGGGGGATTTAAATCCAATAATAGATTTACTTATGGATGGTCTCCAAATGGAGTGAAACTTACCAAGGT
>JASDQU010311964.1:0-13494 GCA_032191745.1 Picea mariana | reverse complement strand
TGTTTACTGTTATGTTATTTGTTTTTCAGTTCGTAGTTAGATCTTATTTCATTTTGTTTCCTATCCTCTGTTAACCTCTTTTAATCCACAGCGAACCTGTTCTGCCTTGCTGAGCCCAACAGGGCATGCTAGTGCTCCTATTCTTGCTCACCCGGCGACGATTCGAGCACGAACAAAGACCTTAGGGTTTGAGCACCTTAAGGAAATGTATTAGGAAGATCCATATTTTAAGGAGGCTTATGAAGGATATGAAAATCCTTTGTTGAGGGATAACAACTGATGGGAAGAATATTTGATCCAGGATGGATTGTTGTTTAAAGGAAGTCAATTGTGTATACCAAGATGCTTAATGAGAGATAATTTATTGAAAGAAAAACATAGTGGAGGTCTAGCCGGACATTTTGGTCATGACAAAACATTTGCACAGCTAAATTGTTTGTATTATTGGCCAGGTATGAGGGTATGTGTGAAGAAATTTGTAGACCGATGTAATATTTGTCAACATGCAAAAGGGAAGAGAAAAAATACTAGTTTGTATCAGCCATTTCCTATTCCAAAAAGGCTTTGGGATGCAATTAGTATGGATTTTGTATTGGGATTACCTAGAACCTAGAAAGGAAATGATTCCATATTTTTCGTGGTATATAGATTTTCTAAAATGTCACATTTCATATCATGCCAGAAAACAAATGATGCTACACACATAGCCAATTTGTTTTTCAGAGAAGTTGTGAGATTACATGGATTGCCCAAAAGTATAGTCTCAGACAGGGACACTAAGTTTCTAGGACACTTTTGGAGGACTCTACGAAAGAGGCTAGGAACTAATTTATATTTTATTTCAACATATCACCCTCAGACACACTGACATATTGAAGTGGTGAACATGAGTCTGGTAAATCTGTTAAGGAGTTTAGTCACTAAACAAGGTCGTCAGTGGGATTAGATTCTAGCACATGAAGAATTTGTATTTAACAATTCAGTTAATGGGAGCACTTGAAAAATTCCATTTGAGATAGTATATGGAAGACAACCAAGAGGGGTTGCAGAATTGAGAGAATTGAGTCAAGATGAATTTAAAAGCGCTAGAGCAGAATATTTTTCTACAGAAATGCAACGAATTCATGATCAAGTCAGGAGGCAACTACAGGATAGTAATCAAATGTATAAGGACAGGGTTGATCAGAAAAGAAGGGAAGTTCAATTTGAAGTGGGAGATGAAGTCTTAGCTCATTTGAGAAAAGAAATGTTTCCAAGAGGAACATATAATAATTTGAAGATGAAGAAGATAGGACCATGAAAGATCCTTAGAAAATTTGTAGCAAATGCTTATGAGATCGAGTTGCCAGACAATGTTGGGATATCACCGATATTCAATGTTGCAGACCTGTATCCTTATAACATAGATGATGCAGGAGAATTAGATGACTAGGAAGAGATTCAGTGGGAAGAATAGATGCCCACAGTAGAAAAACCTCAGATGGAGAAAATTTTAGAACAAAGAGTTGGAAGGAAAACCAGAAGAAATAATTATCCTGAATATTTGGTGAAGTGGAAGGATCACCCTGTGGAAGATTCAAGTTGGGTAACTGAACTTGATATTTTTAAGAATGGAAAAATAGTGTGAGAGATTGTGGACATGAGTCCATGAATATTTTGGACAAAGGAGTATGATGCAGGAGCATCGATATCAAATTAAGAAAAGAAAAGGTGGAAGCAAAGTCGACACCTCAACTTATTGAAAGAACCAAACCAACTCTTAACCATCTTGGTAGCGGTGTGGATATTTTTGAATTTCTCGTTAATTAATTTAGTGTATGTAAAGTCGGGCCACCGTTTGAACTGATGGATCATTGTAAATCCTTACACGGCTGTAATATATTATATGTGTAGGATATTAGCCCTTATTAGTCATTAGGTTGCATTTAATTAAGTGAGTAGGTAACTGCTAGAGTAGAAGGTGATAGAACTTAGATAGGATGGAGAAGAGATGGGAAGCGGCCTTGGCGAGATAATATCTTTTTCATTGTATTGCCTGTAGGAGATAATAACTATAATTACTATTTTCTGGAATGAATAGAACAGAAGAAATTTATTTAATTGTACAGTGTTGATACAATTTTACTGTTGTTATGTGTTTTGTGGATATATGATGTCCATGGTGAGTGAATGAAAAATTGAATAAGTTTCAAGTGTTTCTCTTCTATAAGTTATGCAGGGAGTGCATAGCGAATGCAAGGAGTGTGTGTGAGAGAGTATCTTTCGACTCGAAGATCAGAAGAGATAGCTTGGAACTTTTGTATGCAGAGTGTGCATATTAAGCGCAAGGAGTGCATATGCGAAGTCTTTGACTTGGAGAAAACATTGGAGAAAACGTTGGAGAAATAATATGGTTTTCTCATAATACAGTGAAGAGGTCAGTTGCAAGGAGTGCACAAGACCAGAAATCGACTAAGTGTCAAAGAAATCCCTTTGAGGAATTCAAAGTTCAAAGTAAGAACAAGTGCGGAGGATTTAGTGGGAGAAATCCTTCAGAAGAAGAAATTTTGAAAGATGGACAAGATCAAGTGTTAAGATCCATCTAGGAGGCACTCAACCATTGCAGACCATTATATTTAAAAGAAGTTGCATACTGGTTAGTAGTGAGGATCCTTCGGAAATTCATAAATCGGAATATTGGAAGTGAAGAGGAGTGAAAATATCTGAAGCACGAAGTCGCGAAGTGGATCTCGACTATTGGTTGTGGGAGAGATAAGGACCATCGATTATCTAGGGAGAATTTTCAGAATTGGTGAGTCGAGAGGAAGGAGGTGGGATATCACCCAACTTTTTGAAACACGAAGTCCCGAAACACGAAGAGGAAATCTGGACCATTGGATCGTGGAGGGTCGTGGACCATCAATCTGATGTGAGCAAATTTAGGGAGTCAGAAATTGGGAGAAAGGAGGTGAGATATCACCCAACTTCATGAAACACGAAGTCCCAAAGAGCTCCAAGAGTTGAGCCCCAGGTTTTGTTGGCAGCCAAATCACATTTTTCCATTGTCTTATAAGCTGCCTACACCAATGTTTTGCAAACATCGATTTTTCGTCGCAATTTTCAAATGGACGACACTTTTATTCTTTGCACCTTTTTACACATTTATTTTCATTTTGGTTTCACGACTGTAAGCGTGAAAACATTGGTCTTTTGAAGCCGCATTAGAATCACTATTTGAACTATCGTTATCTTTCTTGTCAGTATGCCTATTGCGTTTACATCTCATTTATCGCTATGCAGTTTGCAAAAACCCTTTCGATCTGTACTCATTGGACATTCTTGGATTAATTTTGTGACTTTGTCTCACTAAGTTTGTGATGCATTGGCATTTGGATTTATGTGTTTTGATCTACTTGATCATTGGTTTCATGAAAATATATCGATGTTATGATTAAACCCTTGATATATTTCATTTGGTATGACACCTAGTTTCAAACACATTCGCACATTGGTTAAACTATTGATATGAGTTGATACATTGGCGCATGGTTAAATATTTGATTTTGTTTTCAAATTGAATAATTGATGGTTTAAAACTTTGGCACAATGTTGATTGCGCGCGTTGGGTTATACACTTACCATTTGATTCATTGGTCGGCCAAGTGACATGACTACTGAGTTATGCTATAATGGGTAGAATAGCTATAAGCCGACGGTTGTACTTTAGCAATTACTATTTTGCATGGCAGAGATAAACTCCACCACCTTCGCACGATGGCATTTATGCCTATCCCTTATTCACCATTTACCTCTGTTAGCTCAGATAGCCCCGCGTGCATTCTGCTTCTGTGTGTGCTATGATCCAAACCCTGGGCTTACCATGTGCTCGGCTCCATGGCACCAGTCGTGAGAATTGAGCCAAATGGTAGCCAAGCCTTGTTCATGTTCGACAATGCCCGAAAATATTTGGATGCTAACAGTTGGCTCACCTTCGTGCAGAGATTTGAGGGTTTTAACTTATTTGTGGCACAACAGTTCACTTTGACTTTCGATGGCTGTAGAGCCAAGGTGGGTGACATCCAGTTGGAAATTGATGAGGGATTTATCAGTTCTGCTACAGGGTTACCTGCCACAAGCCAGCGTTGGTTCAAAAATTCGAAAGTGGAAGAGGTTCCATGGCCGTTGTTCTTTCTCTCACGCAAAGTCACCTCTTGTGATAGAGGTATGCCCATATATATGATTAAACCACGATGGCAGGACCTTTTGATAGTAGTCAAGCAGTTCGGGACCTGTGAAGGTCAATACGGACTTGTTTTTCTCTACCACCTGCGGTTTCTAATGAATTTTATAGGGTATCCGTTGAATATGCCTTTCTACTTTCAGCGCAACTTATATAAAATGTTGAAAAGGTTTAAAAAGGAGAAGGCTGACAGTAGCCTATTCCACCATGGGCTTATTAAACTTATCATTGTTTATCACTTGAGTTTACATGGTGATAGCTGGAGAGCTTTCGTCGCTCGAAATGGTTTCGATGACACAGACCCTATATAGGTTGACAAGCTTGTGGTGAATGAAACCAAGGCCGGGCCACCCGTGCCCTTCCATATCCTATTGACCACTCCTAAGCCTCCGGTCGACCCTTCTATTGACTTACCGGACGTTGGAACTGACAAGGTCGAGACTATTAAAAAGCCTGTAAGCAAAAATCCCAAGGCAAACCCTACTGCTAATGCCAAGGTTAAAAAGAACGCTCGACTTATTTCAGGGATGGTTAGGAATAAACCCAAACCCACGATTGAGTAGAAGCCCATTGTCCTTAGTGAGGATTCAGACTCTGACATAGAACGTTTTCTAGCCAATGAGTACCCTTACTCACAGGGTTTATGCCCCGAGCCACCTTATGATTTTGTTTCGAATATTCCCCCTTGCCTGAGGAATAACCCTAGCTACCCTGGTATCAAAGTGCCTAATGAAACCCTCAGCAATACGTCCAAACCCTCACCTGCTCTTTCAAAACCCACACAGTCGTCATGTGACCAATGTGAGTTATGGTTGGAATGGTACTACATTGACGTTCCCCTACTTCAATCGAAAATTCAATCGCTGGAAAGTCAAGTTGCAGTGTTGACTAGCCAAAGAGACCAACTCCAAGCAATTGATAAGAAACAGAAGACGACTGACTCCATCGTTTTCAAGAATGTTGAATCAGCCATAGCCGTTATCAACTCCAAATTGTTGTGATCCAGCCATACAGGTATGAATTTTGATATCGTTTTAGTTTTGTGAATGATCGAGGTTAATATAATGATTTGAATTATGTTTTCAAATAGCTCTGTATCTCATTCAAATGCCTCTGTCATTCGGTGTTCATCCTGTACATTGTTTCACTTTGCTAAAAATAAATGGAATTTTGTTTTGATACATGATTTGATCATTCCCAGTTTATCCATTGATAGATTTTTATTGGATTCGAATAGTCTTTGTTTGGATTTGATTTGTTTGTTTGTCTGATTGAGTTAACGAAACTGATGGTTTGTCTTCAATTGAATTCGTTTTATGTCTACTCTGAACAGGAAGTTTTTCAGGCTCAATTTAGAATACGATCACATTTGGATTTGATTTCGTTATGGTTCATATGCTATGATTGGCAGATGATTTCAATAAGTTTGGTTGTTACGATCTTGTAATATGATCATCATGTAATCTTCTCAGAACACGAATACAACTCTGTTCAGTTTCAATTTGGAAGGAACTGCTTTGTTTCGTATGAGAACAATGCTCTCAGTTAAGCCTGTGCAAATGCGCCCGAATCGTGGAATGGATTTGATTCTTAATAACTATGATTAAAACCTTTACTGTTCGATTCTCTCTTATTCTGATTGGATTATCCCATATCTTGAGTTGGCAAGATTGTTTTATGAGCTGGATTCGTATTTTAATTGCTGCTCTGTTTGATTTGTAAAACAAATTGATCAACATTCGTTATTTTTTTTCAAATCCGATTACAATTCATTCTTAAATGAACGATTTTGATCAAAGTCAATCGATCTTTTTTGCCCAATTTGCAATAACTAATTATGAATTCTGTTACCAATCAATCGATCCTATTATGATTTTATTTGAATTGATTTTCGCGCCAGTTTGAATTGATCTATTCGTGGCATGAATCGTTTGCTATGTCAATATAGTTATAATGATTTGAAAATGATCTTGTCGGATTCATATCTCTTGTTGATAAGGAAGCATAACAATTGCTTGCGATTTGATTTCGATTTGATTTGAAATGATTGCATTTGCTGTTCCATATGATTTTGGCACCCGACTTTGTGGTAACAAACAAAACAAAGCACGCCTATCTCTGTAGTCTTTTAATTGATTTGGATTCTGTTTGATTTCGAATGGTATAACAACTTCAAATTGAATGATTCGTTTTCACATAGCTATTGGATGTTAATTGAATTTGATTTTTAAAAAATATTTTTAATCGATCTTGATGCTGATTCTTTGTCTTATTTAGACCAGCCACA
Source organism: Picea mariana (assembly GCA_032191745.1). Taxonomy (NCBI): domain Eukaryota; kingdom Viridiplantae; phylum Streptophyta; class Pinopsida; order Pinales; family Pinaceae; genus Picea; species Picea mariana. The sequence goes on along the minus strand of JASDQU010311964.1, from coordinate 6,988 downwards.
AAATCGCAAGATTCTGTAGCTAGTCTATAGGATTAGATTTTTATCATTTTGTTAATAAAGAATCCTTCTAACTTGTTCATTTTTGGCCCTTTTCAGGTAAATTCGAATTGAATGGGACATGTTGGATAGGCTAGGGGAATATTTGTGTATTTTAGTTTTACTTTAGATTCCTAGTTTAATTAAACTTGGGATATCTTCCTAGATTTTATGTAAACAATTTTATAACTTCCACAGGGAGGTTTTACCCTATGGAAAAACTTATAAATACTTATTATTTTTTGTAATAAGTATCATTCTCATTGGTGGGAGAACCAGGATTATGGATTTCTAATACAAACTGAGACAGAAGTTGATGTTCTGCTACAGCTTTCACTTTCATGATATCAATCTTTTGTTTCATGTTTATGCTTATAAATTTGCACTTGATTAGTGACTACTTTAGCTATCATAGTCTTTTGCAGAGTGATATGATTGAATTAATGTGATCCATGTCTAATTTCTTTCACTAATTTAAAGAATACAACAATTACTTAGTTCATCTAATGAATGACAGATTTCTCTTCTTCATCAATTGAACTATTATGTATAGATCTTTGCATACAGGTTGATCTAACTGTGAAGATTTATAAATTATAAGATTGTTGTTATTTTTATGTCTTGTTTGTCCTGTAATCAAATTTGTAGAGCACTGCAGCGTATCGTTTACGAGAAGCTCCTGGATAATTCAGTGTGGGTTTCCTCCCTCTGATTAGCTAAAACAATCATCATAGAGAGGACAAATCTGGAGCATTTCTCCAGGTCAGTTTGTAATTTATTTTCATTAATTTGTTAGTATAATATTAATATCTTAGTTAGATATATTTGTATCTTAGATTAGTGATTTAGTTTAGTTAGTTTTGTTTTATTTATTGTTCATAAAATCATAAAATCAACAAAAAATATCTTTTTCTGTCATCAAGGCAGAATATAAATGAATTTTTCAGGTTTTATTTAAATTTGTAAATTGTGGATATTGTACATTTTGTGAATAAGTTATATTTCAGTTAGTAGTTAGATAGTTAATTAGTTAGAGTTAGTATAGTAGTAGTTAGTAGATTTTATATATAGAATAGTTAGATTAGTGTAGTTTATTTTAATAATTAGTGTTAGTTTAGTTTGTTAGTTTTAGTTAGATTAGTTTATTAGTTTGTCTTATTTTGTTTTTAGTTAGTTTAGTTAGTTTTAGAATAGTTTTTCTTTTTGTTTTCTTAGGACCTTAGATAGGATAACGGAGCCACTAAACCCATTAGGGTGGTTCATTCCAAACGTCTTGGGTTATTAGACAACCCCAGACCGGTTCCACTCTTCCAGTTGATGGACGATCAATTTTTCCCATTAACAAATGGCGCTAGAAGGAGGGCCTGAACTTAATTAATGGCACCAGGCGGTCGCAAGACTCCTCCACCCCCTAATCGATCAACTAAAGTGACTAGAAGCCATTCAAATGATAATACCCCCCCTCAAACAACAACTTCTTCAACCGACGATCCACAGATCACAGTTGAGCTAGCAACCCCTAATCCTACAGGTGGTGACATACAAGAGATTGTCCGTCAATCTCTTATAAAAACACATAGTGCCTTAGCTCATCTGAGGCAACCAAACCATCTGTGGGGTCAACCTTTGGACTTCTCTTATATCAAAGAACAATTAGGAGACACTAACCTCACTGTGAATCCCACAGATCCTATCTTAAATCCTACTGCAGAAGGATCTGGGATACCTCCTTCACAACCTCCATCATCTCCTTCCTCTTCTGGAGGAGATTCCTCTGACGAAGGCGATTCCCCTTCTCAGCCTTCCACACCCACTACCCCAATGGAAAATCAAAACAACCCTGCTAGACCCTGGCTTGATCAGGATGCCATAGCTGTACCTGGAGCTCAACACCCTCTACCTAAACACCCGAAGAAATGGCTTCCCAAGTTTGACCCTGACTCAAAACAGATCACTGAAGATCATATTAAAAAGTTTATGCTAGCCATTAGACTCCGCAATGTCAAACATGAAGACGTTGTCTGTAGGTTTTTCCCTTATACCTTCGAGGGCAATGCATCCACATGGTACTTTGCCCAACAACCCCATACCATTGTGTCTTGGGAAAAGTTCGAGTCATGCTTTTTGGAAAAGTTCAGAGACGGTAAACCTCCGGAAGTCCTAGTCATGGAACTTTCTAGCTTAAGAATGAACCCAAAAGAAAAAGTTAAAGACTTTAATCAAAGATTCTTAACACTTAAAAACCGAATCCCTGCGGATTCCATGCTTGCTGAGAGTCTTATAATAGCTTACTACACTAAATCTTTACATCAAAGCATAGCTATTTGGGTTAAACGATCTAAGAAATCCACGTTGTTAGAAGCCTTCGAGGAGGCCAGCCAGATTGAAAAAGACATACTTAGTCTTAAAGACTCTTCTAGCAATGAAACTGAGACTATTTCTTCTTCCAAAAAGAAGATCGAGATCCTTCCCAGACCTACCCAAAATAAAACACAACCTGAAAGCTCAGATTTAGAAAACTTAACTAAAGTTGTTCAAAAACTGTCAAATAAAGTTGTATACTTAAAAAGGTCAACCGAAGAAGCTTCCTCAAGCAAAGGACCTTACAAACCCCCGTTCTGGAAGCCTTTTCTTACCAACCGACCTAATCCAACCACCGAAAGCCTTAATCTAGAAAGTCTGCAATGCACCCTTCAAACAATTCTAGAAGCCCAAGATAACTTGATACCCCCTGAGATCCCTCAGGAGGTAGTTGAACAAGAAACAGCTCAAGAAGAAGAGTCTTCTCCAAAAAATTTTGGACACTTCTCTGATAGCATCTTTCAAGCTAACTTCGAGACAATCCATCCTTATAATACCAGGAGTAAGACAACAAACAAACCTTCTACCGAAAATGCTACAACTTCGCCCCCAAAGCAATCTAAACCAGCTGAGACTAAACAGAGTAATGTGAACCCCAACTTAGATTATGATGTTGTTGAAGATCTTAAAAAGTTAAGGGCCAACATTTCTATTTATGAGTTATTGAAGTTTCCATTTATGCTTCAAAAAATGTTGCAAAATATTTCAGAGAACGACAAAAATGGTAATTCAAGTATTAATAAGGTTGTGCAAAACAAAGTTCCTCAGAAGACTTCCACTAAAAATAATCCTGATCCTCAAGATAAAGGAGGCCTTCCTGTAAGTAATGTAAATAATGTAGATAAAGTAGCTTTAGAAACTACGGGTAAAAAGCCACAAGCTTCTAGTCTTAGTACTCGCAAAAATGTACCTCCTTTCTTGTTAACTTTCGAAATTTTCAATAGAAAAGTGCATAATTGTATGGTAGACTCAGGGGCGTCATCCAATGTGATGCCATGGTCTGTCTGCCAAAAGATTAACGCTGAAGTGGAATTGTCTACTTTAAAAATCATACAACTTGATCGAACCAATGTTAAAGTTATAGGCGAACTAAAAAATGTACTTATTAGATTATCGTCTAACCCCAAGGTTCATCAGGTTATTGATATAATCGTTGTGGATATTCTAGAAGTGTATGGTTTGTTTTTAAGCAGGGACTGGTCGGAGCAGCTACATGGTTACTTTGCGACAGACTGGTCTCACCTATGGCTTCCATAGAATGGCAAGCCTAACAAGATCAGGGTGAATCGTGAACACTACCTTAAGTTCACGGTCACAAATTTGAACGATCCTAACGAACCATTCACACCTTCTGCTGATTCACCCGAAATCCAAGGGATGGACACCTTCTTTGGCAATTTCATGGCCGAGGCTTCACCTATCATCAATCCAGAACAACAGTCCAAGATTGTAGCATATATGCAACCAACAACTTCTATACAACGGTCCCATGTGCCCGATGGAAATCAAATTTGGTCTCTTTATTTCGACGGGTCTAAGTCTAAAGAAGGAGCTAGTGTAGGTTGCATCATTATCGATCCGGCAGGTAACAAGACATTAATTGCATGTAGACTAGAATTTGAATGTACTAATAATATTGCAGAATATGAGTCTTTACTGCAAGGTCTCAGAAAAGCTCTGGCTATGAACATTCAAAACCTGGTTGTATTTGGCGACTCTGAAATAGTGGTTAGACAGGTAAGAGATTCTATCCATTGTCTTTCTCTGCATCTCAAGAGCTACCAGTCTGAGTTATGGAGTTTAATGAATAAATTTTCTGCTTTCAATATAAATTCCATTCCTAGATTAAATAATGCTAAAGCAGATCTATTAGCTAATGTAGCTTCTAAACTTCTTCCTGCAGAAGGCCTGTCCCCAGACGCATTCTCCGTCGAGCCGTTGTTTCGACCATCTGTTCCTGACAATATCACGAACTGGAGAGTCTTTGACGATGATCAGTAGATCATCAACTTTCTGCACATGGAAGAAAACTTTCAAGGCGCAGTGATAGATGAACGCACACATGATGACAATTTGCATGATTTTACGGTAATACCTGATCCGAAAACTCCTGAAGCTCTGTCGGACAGGGTAAATTCCATACCCAAATCTATAGTTAGATTAGAGAAGTTTTATGATTTTGAAGATAAATTTAAAAAGACGGTCAACTGTAAGACCAATAGTTCCTCGTTATCTTATGAAAAAGTAAACTTAGGAACTAATGAAAATCCTCAGTGCATTAACCTAGGCTTGGGATGTTCTCGACAAGAAAAAGCTGCATTTGTTAAATTATTTAAAGATTTTAAGGATGTATTTTCATGGACATATGATGATCTTAAAACTTTCGATCCTAATATCATACAACATGTCATCCCAATGAAGCCCCAAACCTTACCCTTTCAACAAAAATTGAGGAAAATGCACCCTAAACTTGAACCGACCGTTCAAAAAGAATTGAATAAGCTCCTTAATGCTAAAATAATTTTTACACTCAATGGGTTTCTAACCTTGTCCCAGTTTGGAAGAAAAATGGGGAAATCCGACTCTGCGTCGATTTTCGAAACCTCAATAGAGCATCTGATAAAGACAACTATCCTGTCCCACCCATGGAACAGATCCTTCAACAGGTATCTGGTTCCGAGAGGCTATCCTTGTTAGATGGTTTCTCTGGATACAACCAAGTCCTGATGTCTCCACCAGACCAACTCAAAACTACCTTCCATACCCCATGGGGCACTTATGCTTATTGTAAAATGCCCTTTGGATTGATTAATGCTGGTGCCACCTTTCAGAGAGCGATGGACATCACTTTCTGAGGCTTAATCAATCAGTCCGTTGTAGTTTACTTAGATGATGTGACTGTATATTCTAAAAACAAAGATGATCATCTAGCTCACTTACGAGCCGTTCTACTGCGATGTCGTAAGTACGATATTTCCCTGAATCCTAAAAAGTCCATCTTTGCAGTAGAACAGGGTAAATTCTTAGGATTCATTGTGTCTAGCGAAGGAATGATTATTGACCCCGATAGGACTCAAGTCATCGCAAAACCTCCCCCTCCTACATCCAAAAAATCCATGCAGTCTTTCTTAGGCCAGATTAACTTCGTGGGGAGATTCGTCCCCAGTTTCTCTGAAATGGTCAGGCCTTTACAGAATTTGATTAAGAAATACACCCAATATCACTGGGGACCCATAGAAAATTAGGCTTTCAATGCAATAAAGAAGGCCATAATAGATGCTCCATCTCTCATGAGCCTTGACTTCTCTCAATATTTTACACTCTATACTTTTTCTTCTCACCGTTCCTATGCCGCTGTCCTAACTCAGAAGAATGCCGAGAACCATGAAGTACCCATCGCCTTCATGAGCTCTGCTTTCAAAGGCACTGAACTTAACTATCCAACATTTGATCAATAAGCCTACGCTATTTTCAAAGCAGTCAAGCACTTCCGATCCTATCTTTTGAAGTCAGGGAGGAAAGTCATTGTCCCTTACCCAGCCGTGAGGAACTTGTTAGTGCAGAAGGAGTTAGGAGAAAAGAGAGTTAATTGGGTCACCTCCTTGCAGGAGTATGAATTAGAAATCACCCCAGCTCAGATTGTGAGAGGCCAAGGGTTATGTAAGTTGGTTGTTGATTCGGAGACAGAACATCAAGAAGAAAGTGATACATCAAACCTAGGACAATGCGATCAAAGTCTAATCTGTTGTGCACAAAACCTTGTTAGTCCTTGGTACGACGATATTAGATTCTGTCTTGAACATGGGTCAGCACCTCATCACTTAGATCCCCCTAAGAGAAGAGCGTTGAGGTTAAAGTATTCCTCCTTTAATTTGATTAATGGTATCCTGTTTCGTCAAAGTTTTGATGGCATTCTGATGTGCTGCCTTGAAAAAGATGAAGCAGAAAAAGTCTTGCTAGAGTTGCACGCAGGAGAAGCTAGTGGTCATTTTGGTGGTGACACCACTGCTCATAAATTTCTAAGAGCTGGTTATTACTGGCCTACTCTTTTCAGAGACACCCATGCCTTGTGTCGTAAATGTATCATCTGTCAGAAAGCATCGGGGCGGTTACAAAAACCAGCCTTTCCTTTGCAACCCGTTTCAGTAGATTCTCCTTTCCAGTAGTGGGGCCTTGATATCATAGGTCCAATCAACCCTCCATCCTCCCAACATCACAAGTTTATTGTGACAGCCACGGATTACTTTACCCGATGGTCTGAAGCTACTTCATTAAGAACTGTCAACACCAGTCAGGTAATCGCCTTTCTAAATTCGAATATTATCACTCGTTTCGGTATCCCTGACTGTTTAGTCTTTGACAACACTTCTTACTTTTCTTCTCTTGAGATGAGCAAGTTCACTTTGGAAAAAGGAATTAATCTGAAATATTCTGCCAGTTCCTACTCCCAGGGCAACGAATTGGTAGAATCAACAAACAAGAACTTGATTAAAATTATCAAGAGAACCGTTGTTGAAAATCACAAAAATTGGCACAATGCGCTGCTGAACACGCTGTGGGATGATAGGGTAACGCCAAAGGATGTTGTAGG
>JASDQU010311953.1:13348-24828 GCA_032191745.1 Picea mariana | reverse complement strand
GACAGCGTGGGTTGTGAACCTAGGCATTGTGTCTCCAAGGACACACTAAGTGATCCGGACTTAGCTCACGTTTGCAAGTGTGTATTAGGACGACAATAGGTCCTTTCCCTTCTCTTGCTATTTTGAGACTAGCATGTTTCTTGTCCTGAGATTAGATTGGCTCGACTACTAGATCCAGATATATGTTCGACCAACTATATTCAATGAATAAGAAATCTTATTCAACTACATCAAAGATGAGTTTATGCTTGGCTGGGATCGATGCACCAACCTTTATTCAGTCAGTAGGTGGGATCGATCTGGTTGTTCTTTCAGTCTTATTCGAGCTGGGGTGGAAGAACAAGGAGTCACATCCAACAACATATATTAGTTCTTATCAGATGGACTGACCACAATTACTACATCTTATATTGATGGAAGGGAATGAAGTGAAACTTGAGACAACATGCATTTGCAATTGCCTGTTGGTCTCCCTTTTGACTTATTATAGTAGTATCCCTACATTGCTTATTGATTGCATACTGGAATTGAAATAGATGCTAAAGTGCTTGGCATTATAATGTAAATGATAAGTCATGACCTTTGGAAAGAACACGTCTTATCATTCCCCACGTGCATTTATATACACATATTGTATTTCATATGATGTCAAGTAAATATGTGAAATGGATAGCAAATAAAAGATTATTTATTATGGATATATGGAATTATCTTATGTATTCATGGTGTTCTCATGAAGTGGACCAACAAGTGACGGGTGCCTAAATTGTCATACTTTCAGCACTTGTCTAATACCCTTTTTCTTTCCATTTTCCATTAATCACTTTCTTTTTAATACTTTTCTTATCCTATTTTGCCTTACTTACCATTAAGGTACAAATCTTTCCCCATATGCCATTTATACGTTATTCTTGCATATTTCTTAAATGAACTCACTACTTTCATTTACTAATACTACTACACAAGAGTAATACAATAGTTGCAACTCCTCATAATGGCTGCAATACCCCTCTGCTGCAAYTCCAAGTGTACTTTCTATTGCTGCAATTCTAGGCACAACACAACTACTGCAACTCCAAGTGCACTCTTTATGTTACGACTCCAGACAATTGTTGCAATTCCGGGTGTTGATGACCATTTTGGTCATCAATTTCTAGCTGACGAAGCGTTGCTAGGCTACCCCTCAAATCTCACTGTTTGTGCAAAGTTCTTGCACACCCTCGCTAAGTTGTTACTGGACATTTAAGAAAGATGTCTTTAGATATCTCATCATTCAAGAATATTTTATAAATTATGACAAGTATTGGAAATGATTGTTGGTCAATATACATGTTACATGTTTATTCTGATGAAAGCAAGTTTAATATAGTTTTTTCACAAGATTATCATGGTACTTGACATAAACGTCATGGTTCTCAACCTATCACCAAAATGGCCCATTCCTCATCTTATTAAACGCTATCATATTTCACAATCATAATTGGCATATTGACTCTGAATATTTTTAACCTATATACATCATTATTTCACCATTCTTTCTTACCACATACCTCACTTTATCTACCTAACCTTTTAACTATAAGAGAATGAATGAATTTTTTAAGTCAATTTAAGGCCATGTTATACTACTTTTGGATTATCTTATTATACCAAACATACTACTACTATGTCTCGCCATCCAAGATATATCTCATAACTCACTCTCCGATATTCTAACTATGACATAAAGTTTATACTAATTATGACATAAAGTTTATTCTAATTATGACATAAAGCAGTACACGTGCAATACCTTCCTACCCATGAGTAGGTTGCAGATATCTTCACCAAACCGCTTGCCAAGGCGAAGTTCAAGTACTTCTGTGAGAGACTTGGCCTGGTGGAGAATACCTCCCTAGATGAGAGGGAGTGTTGATGATTACAATTGTGTGAGACATCCTCCAGGACACAGATTGAGTGAGTTGGCCTGAGAGAAAGCCCATGAGTTGGGTGTGCCCATGAGATGGGTGTGTAGTTCCTCTTTGAGACAGAGATGGAACACAGTGTGCCCCTATCTAGGGAAGATTCCCATGAGCCGGGTGTGTCATTCTCTCTGAGACGGAGATGAAACGTTGTGTGCCCCTGAGAAGGGAATATGCCCATGAGATGGGTGTATCGTTTGAGATGAAACGATGTGTACCCCTGTGAGGGGTGAAGGATCCCATGTGATGGGTTTACTGTTCTCCTCTGTGCAGAGAGTTGAAATGATGTGATACTCCAGATGATTCTCTTGTGAGACTCAGTGAGATAGAGATCTATTGAGTAGGACGTTCTTGTGGCTGAGCACAGGTGGACATGATCCTAGTGGCTAAGCACTAGTGAGTGTGTATCCTGATGATTCTCCTGTGAAACACAATGAGATAGAGATTTGTTGACTTGGGCGTCCTTGTGGCTGAGCACAGGTGGACGTGCCCCTAGTGGATGAGCACTAGTGGGTGTGTGAGATCCCTTGCTATATTGTCTAAGAGTTAGACTTACCTATAATCCTAATTGTGGTGTAAAGGGTACAGGTCAGCCCCACCATAAAGTGAAAGATAATTAATGTAAAAGATAATTAATATGGTAATTATTAATTATATTCTGAGTTATTGAGGTCGGCCCTATTGTGCCAATAGACACATCATTTGATGTGATAAGTTTTGTATAAATAAAGATGAATCCCCATTTAGGAAACACACTTATCATTGTGTCATCTCATGATTTCAAAAGTTGAGGTCTAAAATTATGAGAACTGAAGCGCCCTCTTGTGTGCTAGGTTTGGTGATGGTGTGGGAAGTCTTTCTCTTGAAGAATATAGCAAAGGACTGGTTGGGTTTTCTTCCCTTGTTGAGAAGGGTTTCCCAGGATACTTCTTGTGTTCTTGTGCATGGTTATTCTTCTTGTGATCTTGGTTTACTGCAGTTAGCTAATGTATTGCTGCAGTAGTTATGGTTCAGTTCATGTTAATGATAAAATAAATTAAACCTCATACTTAAGCTAAACCACAGTGAAAACTCAACAAGATATGACCCGAGATTGATAATTAAATATACAACTCTTCAGGTACCCACTAAGTTAATTAGGAAGTAATAAGTTTTTCATGAAGCTTTCTAAGTCAAGTAAGGATATAGGTGCCTGATAAGAATTTGTAAGTTCAATTTTTTTTAATTATAAAAATAATTATTAGTAATTCAAACTTGAGTTTGAGATTTACAGAGTGAAATTTCTCAAATTTTCAAGTATCGAGATGATCATCACCATTTTATTGTAACCAAATCATATGTTCATGTCTCATTGTATTGTTAAAAGTTTGCATAGACAAAGGATGTTGTATGATGTTCAATTCATATTTCATGTCTTAGGTAGCAGGTAGCCATAACGTTCATTTTTAAGTTTATTGTTAGTTACTAGTAAAACTAAATATGATTTTTTAGTTTATTATTTGTTACTAGGTGAGTGCACGAAGTTCGTGGCAAAAAAAGTGGCAAGTGGGTTAGCAGGAACACACACACATTCCTAAACCTATAGGTTTGGAAGTGCTCGAACTTCCACGAGGCTTACCACGTATGTTTAGTGGTAGGAATGTGCGTGCATTCCTAAGAATGTGTGCCTGTTGGGCACATGTTCCTACTGTTAAACATTTTTAAAGGGCTGCGAGCGTGATTTGTGCTCATTGTGCACAAATCACGCTTGCGTTTTGACTCTCATTGAGCAAATAGAGAGGAGCTAGAGAGGAGCAACAAAGGGAGGATCTTGCTACCATGTCCAGGTATGTTTGATTTATCTTATATTTAACCCAATTTAGTCATTTCCAATTTAGTCTTTTGCTCCCAAGAATCTAAATTAAAAAAAATTGTAATTTTGTATTTTAATTAAAAAACCAACCTAATTTACATACCATGGCTTTCAAATTGTAGCATATATAACATATATAATAAAATGGAATTCCGGGTGTTGATGACTATTTTGGTCATCAATTTCTAACCGACAAAGCGTTGCCAAGATACCCCTCAAATCACACTACTTGTGCAAAGTTCTTGCGCACCCTCTCGCTAAGTTGTTACTGCACATTAAATAAATATGTCTTCAAATATCTCATCATTCAAGAATATTTTATAAATTATAACAAGTATTAAAAATGATCATTGTTCAAATACAAGTTACATATTCATTCAAATGAAAGCAAGTTTAATATAATTTTTTCACAAAACAAAATTATCATGGTACTTGAAAGAAATTTCATAGTTTTCAACCTATCACTAAAATGACCCATTCCTCATCTTATTAAACGCTATCATATTTCACAATCATAATTGGCATATTGACTCTCTATATTTTTAACCTATATACATCACTCTTTCGCCACTCTTTCTTACCACATGCCTCACTTTATCTAACCTTTTAATTATAAGTGAATGAATTAATTTTTGAAGGCTGCCATGTTATACTACAACTTTTGGATTATCTTATTAGTCCCTGCCAAGGCCAGAGACTAATAGCGATGAGTTCATCGTTGACTTGCTATTAGTTTAGGCTTGACTTTAATTTTTTTTAGAAATTATAATGTTTAATTTAAGAAGTTTGTATTAATATATTTTAAAATAAAAAAATATATATATTTGTCACAATTTTATTGGTTCATAAGTTTAAAGTGTTATTGGCAGCTTCACATATTCCAATGATTTAATTAATATTTACTTCACTTCTACTGTCCTTTTCCATGCAGTTTGAATTAATCAACTAGGCCCGCGTGTCCAAAATCACAGCTTGATTGTCATGAAACTGATACGAATCTGCATGACGTACGACTTATGGGCTCGAGGCTTTCGGATCGGAGCTTCCAGGGACAAGCTCCCCCTCATCGCAGGCGTGCCCCCATTTGTGAATCCTCTCGCAATGGAACCTACGCCATTCAGCCTCTGCTTGAGCCCATCAGGATTCGATCCCTGCATCTTCTCAACTGAACTCGCCCTTAGTGCGCCATTTTTCAACCTGGAATTTCCTGGTTTTCTGTAAGCATCGAAGACTTTTTGTTGCATGTAGATGGAGGCATATTTAGTTTTGCTGTTCAAATGATGATTAATGAGCTTTACTTTCGTTCATTTGATGAGGATTTAGGTTTGTTTTGAGCAAAACAGGTTCTAATGCTTTTCATTTGTTTTATTTAGAGCTCAGATAATGATGAATGACCACTATTACAGAAGACGAATTTCCATCTCCAGAATGTACCCAGTTCGATTCCCTGACCATCGCCGAGGATCTGGTTGAAGACGTGGACCGTTTTCTTGCATTCATGGATGCTATTTCTAACCGTGATTTTTTGAGAAGTGCGAAGCCTCCTCCGTCGGCTTCCACCTCAGCTTTGAAAGAAACGACGATATGCTGCCAGTCAGGCGCATCCTCCACGGATTTGGTCGCTAAGGCCTCCTCCTCGCCTTCTTTGCGGTGCGAGGCAGCCTCCGCGGAGGTTCCCCTCGCTGCAGAGTGGGGAGTTAATAAAGATCTCGGTGAAGACAAGCGGAAGAGAAGCAGTGAAGTGATAATTCCTTCTGCGGTTTTAAGTTCCATGGATGCAATAGCCGAAGCGTCCAAGGCTGCAGCTAAAGGTAAGGACAAAGATTGAAGACTCTCTTTCGTCGTGAAAGTTGCCTGAGTTGTCCGTTTCAGGGATTTACTGGTTGTTTTTCGTGTAATTTGTTCGTTTCAGAGATATTGCAGGCCGTTTTGTTTTCTCTGCCTGGATTTTTCTGATTGAACTTGAAGTCTTTCACATCCTTTTACGTTAAAAGCTCATTAGGATTTTTTCAGCCTCCGCGAATGCAAATTTATAAGAAACGCTTATTAGGATTTCCGTTTTAGCAGTGGAATTATGCCCTGCATGTCACGAAATTTGTTTCTGATGCGAAACCTGGATATATTTTTTGTCGTGGCTGAAGGCCAAGCATTATTACAACCTCACTGCTTTCGTGGCCAACAAGCTGGAGCTCTCGCTAGGGCTCTCGTGGCTTCATTCTCACGGCAAGAAACGAAGTTCCAGGATGAATTCTACGGCGAATAGCCATGAAGTGCACAAAATTGGAAGAGATTTGGTAGGGATTACTTCGAATGTGTTTTGGAGGAAGAAGGCCTGCGTCGTTTGGTGGTCTAAGGTGGACGGGGGGACCAGAGCTGAAGCCTTTAAGCTTGCCTTTGCAAAGGTCACCAAATTTGAGGTATTTCATTCGAATTCTTAGTAAATTTAAGCTTCCTGTGCAAATGTGGCCAAAATTGAGATATTTCATTAGAAATCTTAGTAAATTTAAGCTTGATGTTGGAATGGTCGTAACTTTGAGGTATGTAATTCCAATTCGTAGTAAATTTAAGCTTGGTGTTGCAAAGATTGCCAAATTTGAGGTATATAATTCCAATTCTAGTAAATTTAAGCTTGTTGTTGCAAAGGTCGCCAAATTGGAGGTGTGTTATCCCTATTCTTAGTAAATTCAAGCTTGGTACAAATGCTGCCAAATCGGAGGTATTTCATTCTAGTTGTTTATAAATTTAAGTTTGTTGTCTCAAATGCTGCCTTCCATTTTTCCCAAACATATTTCTTCTTGTTTTTGTTCCAGGTATTCAACAAGCAATCTCTGTTTTTATTTTTTTGTGTGACAAATATTTCAGATTGGAGATATTCTATGCAATTTTACAGCCATTCTGTTAGCATTACTGAAACCTGATATTCTGCACACACGCGCTCGGTAAATCGCCCTTGAAATGTTATTTCCCTGGGTTCATTCCCTTGAACCCTAGGTTTAGGGCTTCGAATACATAATTTTGTATAATTGATGGTAAAGGCGTTTTGTGCGAATTGGGTTGTGTTAAGATGCCTGAATTTGCCACTGGGGTATTCGATCTCTGGTGAGGAGGTTCATGGGTTCTATTGTTTCTGTGATTTGTCTCACCCATATGGTACGAATTTAAAAGGGATGAGGATGGGTGGAGGTTCCCAGTGTTTTTGGTGGAATAGTTACCTAGCATATAATCCAGATTTCCATCGTTGGTCCAGAGTCCTCTTTGCTATGCAGCCCTATGGAAAAAGAGTAGTAACAATTTTTACAAATTTGGGTTTTTGAACCTATAGAAGCTATGTACTCTACAGTCTTGGTGGGAAGATGCCCTTATCTCTGTTTGTCGTCTAATGTTAGAAAAATAAAATTGAAAAAAAATAGACATTTTATTTTTTTCAATTATCATAATGTTAAAAAAATTGAGGAAATATTTAACTTACTTACTATATTTAAACAACTATTAATAAACTATGAAACCTCCGTGTTTTTAGTGCAAAACATTGATGTATGCACTTCAAGATTTATGATCCCGTCTAGGTGTGCTACTTTATATGGAGTGTTCTTTGTCTGCCTTTTCCACGAAGATTGACTGTTTGAGAGTCTGTTTCTGTTAAGAAAATGTGCCTTGGTAGATAATTATGTTTTGTATTACTTGTAAATTATTGCAGAGGAGGGGGGTTTGTGTGTGGGCAATTGCAGAGCACTACTAGGCTTTGACTTTTTGCAGGACTGCATATATGAGTAACTGTTTTTGTCTGCATTTGCAAAGAATTATTGTATTCTTTCTGTGTGTATGCTTGTACAGGATTAGGTCATTAGGGCATATACTTATAGTTACATCTCTTCTTGTGCAATTATAGGTTAATTTGCAACAATTTTGGACAATAATGGAACCTGGGGGCGAGCAGTTTGATTTTGGGGATGAAGATTTTGAAGGAATTGAGCAGAACAACATTTTTCAGACAGGTCAGACAGACGGTGCAACTTGGGCTGATGATGATGAATGTGATGATCTTTACAATGATTTAAATGTGAGTTTTATCTAGGCACCTGTGACTGCCTACCGTAGCACCAAGCAGGAACATGTTGGGAATGGAAGGGGCCAACAAAAAGTTAAAGATGGAGTTGAGCAGACTACTGGAACAATCTCAGGGAAAGGTAGAGTTGGTGAGGCTTTTGCTGGTAGTGTGGGGTACATCAAACATGATGAAATTAATAAAGTTGAGCAAGGAACRATCARTGGGAATATTACTGAATTTTCTAAATGCTGCCAAATCRGAGGTRTTTCATTCTAGTTGTTTATAAATTTAAGTTTGTTGTCTCAAATGCTGCCAAATTGGAAGTATTTCATTCGAATTCTTAGTAAATTTAAGCTTGTTGTTGCAAATACCGCCAAATTTCAGGCATTTGATTCGGATTCTTACAAACTTTAAGTTTGCTCTTGCAAAGACTGTCAAATTTGAAGTTTTACATTCCAATTCTTTGCAAATTTAAGCCTGTTGTTGCAAAGAACACTAAATTTGAGGCATTTATTCGAATTATTAGTAAATATCAGGTTGCTGTTGTAAAGATGCCAAGTTGAGGTATAAGCTTTGTTGTAACAAAAATTTCCAAATCTAAGGAATTTGCTTAGAAGGAATAGTGAATTTAAACTT
The DNA here is from genome assembly GCA_032191745.1 of Picea mariana. Classification (NCBI taxonomy): domain Eukaryota; kingdom Viridiplantae; phylum Streptophyta; class Pinopsida; order Pinales; family Pinaceae; genus Picea; species Picea mariana. Next base: position 16,331 of record JASDQU010311953.1, on the reverse strand, counting down.
GTCGCTGCAAAAGGTACTGAATTTCCTGAATTTCTTTGAACATTTAGTGAATTTTGCAGAATTTGGTAAAAATTGAAGTACATTGATTATTTTTTTACTGCTTGTACTTGTAACTTTGCCCTATAGTTTGTCTTCCCTTCAGTATTTCACCTTATTTCACCTTACAGAGTACTTCAAGACACTTATTGCTGCTTGGAATAAACAGATATCTGGATTGAATTAAAATAAATTAGCATTTTCCCAAAAATAAGTCAAGGCACAGACAAAAAATTTGTTTTTAATATTTATACTTTAGAAATGACGAAATGGCCATCACATTTGATAGATTTGACTTGAAATTACCATTAACTTTAAAATACTAACAAATTGTCTGTAAGAAAAAATGATAGATTATTTTACTTCACATACCTGTTGCAAAGGTGGCCAAATTTGAGGTGTCTTATCCCCATTCTTAGTAAATTTAAGCTTGTTACAAATGCTGCCAATCGGAGGTATTTCATTCGAGTTGTTTATAAATTTAGGTTTGCTGTCTCAAATACTGCCAAATCAGAAGTATTTCATTTGAATTCTTACTAATTTTAATCTTGCTGTTGCAAATACCGCCAAATTTTAGGCATTTGATTCGGATTCTTACTAACTTTAAGTTTGCTCTTGCAAAGACTATCAAATTTGAAGTTTTCCATTTCAGTTCTTTGTAAATTTAAGCCTACTGTTGCAAAGAGCACTAAATTTGAGGCATTTATTCCAATTATTAGTAAATATCAGGTTGTTGTTGTAAAGATGCCAAGTCGAGGTATCTCATTCGTATTTTTATTAAATATAAGCTTTCCTGTTGCAAAATTTCCAAATCTAAGGTATTTTCTTAGAAGGAATAGTGAATTTAAACTTGTTTTATATGTCATATTTTGAATTTATCGTTTTTTAATATTGTAGGATATACATTACAAGTTTTTCCTATTTTTCATTTTAGTTAAAATAATATATATAAGTGTTAACTTATGTATACAATAGATAATTATACACAAATAACATATTTGTTAGCTTTTGTACATAAATAAAATAAAATAAATAAATATTAATTTTTTAAATATAAACATAATTCTTTATATCCATAAAATTTGTGTGACAGGGACTACGTTGCCATGCAACACTTGTTATACCCAACATACTACTATTTTGTCTCACCATCCAAGAAATATCTCTCATAACTCACCCTCCAATATTCTAATTATGAAATAAAATTTATACTACATTTCCTTTTTGACGTTATGACTTTAGCATTTGCCATGCCATATCAAAAGTGAAAATATATTATTATATCTACCTTAGTCCTTTTTCACCTGATAATTTTATTATATAAAAGGGAGTAGTTGTTGTGCTAAATGGATTGCAAGCACATGTCCCATGGTAAGATTAAGGTTATAAAGGTTATAAAGATGATGATAAGATTGAAGATGTATTTTTGTGTTGAAAGATATTTTCTACAGTATAAGATGAGGGAGATGTGTAATTCCTTCTGTGTTCAATGTGGAGTTGACACGTGATGTTTAAAAAAAATATTAATCACAAAAAAAAATTTCAATGTCGGCCATAAATAAAATATTTCAATATCCATCTTAAGTGAAATAATTATATATTAACTCTATATACAAAGAGAAAGAAATAGAGTAATTAAAAGTGAAAAAAATATTTACAAGATTTGAACCAATTATCAAATAAAACTAAACCTCACACTGACTAACTACCCTAATGTCCAGGATTATAATTTATTGATGTTATATATATATATATATATTTTTTTTCAATTTTGTTATTCTAAATTTACATTTTTGAAAATTTTGAAAATTGTTATATGTTAATTAAATTCACACAATCACTTAAATTCTTACCATTCAACCACAGAGTTGCAAGTATGATTGATCTTACAATTTATTGAACTTTGAGGTAAAGACAACATTATTTCTCTCTGTAAATGGAAACACATATTACAATAGGAGCTTCTATGATAATGATATTTATTTGTAAATAAAAAATAATTATATTACATAATTGATTTCTTCATAGTGAAGACATGTTTCCGCTTTAAAATTTTAATGAAAATTTAGTATTGATACAATGAAAATTTTCAATATTTTTTGAAGTTTGGAACCATATTCAGAATTGGAACCATATTGGGAATAAGCAGTGAAAAAAATTTGACTTGGTTGTATTTAAAATCCTTGTTCTTTACACTTTCCTCTAACCATATTCACAACATACAAATACGACATGGACGTGTCATCAAATTGACTTAGTTGCATCTAAAATCCTTGTTCTTCCCACCTTCCTCTAACCATATTCACAACATGTAGTGACAACTAGTAGGACATGGGCATGTCATCGAATTGACTTAGGTGCATCTAAAATCCTTGTACTTTCCTCTTTTCTCAGTTTTTAAAAGGTTTCTTAGCTTTTTAAGACAATTGATTATTTCTCTAAATCTTTGGGAACATATTTAATGTTATCAAAAGTTAGCTTCACTTTTGGTGAGTATGAAAATAGAAAAAAACTAGTTATTATTTAGCAAAGGTTTTAAGAGTTTATCAACTTAATTTTTGGGTAGAAATGTGTTTTTTACAGTTTTGTATGAGGGAGATGTGTAATTCCTTCTGTGCTCAACATGGAGTTGACACCTGACATTTAAAAAAATATTAATAAAATAAAATATTTCAATATCCATTTTAAGTAAAATAATTCTATATCAACTCTATATAAATATAGAGAAAGAGATACAGTAATTGAAAGTAAAAAAAAATGATTTGGTTAATAGATGCTTTCTACTTTTTAGAATGAGGAGATACCGTAATTCCTTCAATGCTTAATATTATGGAGTTGACATGAGACATTTAAAAAAACATTAATAAGAAAAAAATAATTTCAATGTGGGCCATAAATAAAATATTTCTATGTTCACACACACATATAATTGACACGTGGCATTAAA
>JASDQU010311950.1:2053-13563 GCA_032191745.1 Picea mariana | reverse complement strand
CCCTGGGAGTTAACCTAACTCAACAGAGAATTAGAAGGAAAAGTATAAGTAAGAGGCTGGGGTGAACCTATTATTCATTCTGGTTTTGGATTAGCATTTTCTATTTCTCTTGAGCATTCAGTTTAGGGGTTTTGCTGTACAAACCCTTGTGAGCAAATCAATGGTGAAATATCCACTCACCTTGTTCCACAGCTTGGTCTCGGGGATGAAAGACTCCTCCACACCATTCTAGTCTCAGAGCCAGCTTATTGAGGGAGGTTCGATCCAGCTTATCTTGAGGGCCAGGGGCCATTCCGACAGTTGGGTTTTGTTTGCAGGGGCAGGACCATCAGTTTGAGGGATTTTCTGGAGGGTTATCATCATTCTACATTTGTCTGCATATTGGGATGTCGTGGAGCCATAGGGGACGTCCTGTGATTTGATAAAACTCAGATCTAGGGAGATCTGCTTGAGATCTGAGTTCGAAACTTCTCCCACGTGATTCTTATAGCCCTATCTATATTATTGGAGAGTTTCAGAGCATTTGGAGGCCTCCTTCATTAGGGCCGAACCAACTAGGGTTTCAGTCATCCAGTGGGGCACACCATTCAGTGGAGAATTAAGATCTACAAGGTTTGAGAGTGGATTTGGGAATTTGGACATCTGGGTTTTCCTTACAGTTGCCAAATATATCATTTGGCATATTTCTTGGGATGATTGGACACTTTTGGTAACAGGTCAGAATTATTTAGGGCTTCAACAATCTAGCAGGATGTGGCACTTTCCAACTTGGAGGTTGAGCATTAGTACGGCTCAGATCTGCATGATTTAGTCTTCATTGTATATCCAACCTTTGGAGGCTTGTTTTGTATTGTCGGGAGCATTTTGTATCAGCTCATATCTATTGCTTGTACGACCATCTAACGTTTATGCCAGATCAACCATCTATTGTATTGATCTTACATTGCTCATAATAAAAAGGTTAGATCTTTGCTTGTGCTTCTACATCTTGAATATATTGTGACCTCCATGTGTTGATGAATCTTGTATGCACTTAATAACTCAATAAATTAGTAGTAGTTAGTGATTCCAAGAAAGAATTTGGCTTGGGATCATTACAGAACAAGGGGCTCTTTAGGGAACCCTTAGGTATTTGACCAGCCCCCCACTCGAATTCAGCTTGGATTTGGGTGTCAAATCGACTTGGGAGATGAAATAGAAGTGGGTGGAAGGCCGACCAAAATCATAAATGCGTTGTTCTGAGGTGTGTGTGGATTTTTGTGTTCACAGTCACACATCGGGGGCATATGCACTTTTTCGGTGTTATTCAACTATCGCACATGCACGCGCTGCCTTTGTGTCCTCAACGCATGCTGATTTTTTAACCAGTTGTATAGTTTTGTGCCCTTTTGAAATGCATTTTCTAGGCCATGGATGAACTAATGGGTGTTTGAAGATGCTAGATTCCTGTAACCATTTGCAGACGAAATTCCAGTGATAACAGATGCCCCCTGATGTGTGAGGTTAGGAGCATACATATAGCCAAAATACATCAATGTTTTTTCTTCTAAGAGTACCTTTGTAGGAAAGAGCATTGTGAGGAGTTTCAAGAGTGACCCATTGGAGGGAGAGGGGAACCAGTTGGACCCAAACCTTTCGCAAGGTGTGAAAAATAAAACTGTGTACAAACGAGGCGGGCATGCCCCATGCTCATGTCATGTAACTCAAAAATGTGGAATATAGTGACTGAAGTTGTGTGTTGGTGTAGATGACCTCAACATCCTCAGGGTCATGTTGATAATAGCATAGGACCATTCAGACGATGAACAAACTCTGAAAAGAGACGATGACACCTATAAGAAGTGTTAATGATATGCAGACATTGATATCCTATCAAATTTCAGAGGTCATCGACAAATAAAAACAACTGCAATAGTCGCAAAGTAAGACCCACCGCAACATGATAAAGTATTGAAGTCAAATGTCATGGGGGTCAACAACAACAGAGAGCAATGATGGTTCTCTCTGTTCCATCCGAGACACCTCATTGGAAAGGTAATGAGAATCAAGATACTGTTGCCCTTCTGGAAACTGTGCTGATGTCGATAGGAAGGGAGAAATGAATCCAAGAAGCAAAGGTCTTCATGAAATCTACATGATGCGATCAGGGACTGAAGAGATACAAAGTCAAGATGCGGTGAGACTCAAGACTACCCTTGGTTGGAGTATTTGTAAAGGATATGTGGGAGAAACCGTGGAACTGAATCTAGCGTTAGGGGGACGACTAGATTAGGATTAAATTGTGCCAGAGGCGTGATAAAGTGGACAAACTCAGAGATCAGGGGTAAATGGATTGTGGGATACTCAGGGTTTATGGACAATTTCAACAGGAGGAGAAGGGAATGAGTGCCCCAACCAAGGGCGACATGGGTTTCTTTTGCCAAAAAAGGAAGGTCGCCAAAGGTGGCGAAAAAAACTATGTAATGGATGGAAACAAAGGCTTTGTACAATTACCAAATAAATAAAGAATAACTGGGGATGAGCGTATAGATATAGAAACAAGTGCCCTAGTGGAATATGGCTTGGCCTGTGAGGGTGCAAGTTGCATGAAAAATGGGTGGAGGGTGGGGGCCCCATAGGTGGGTTTCTATATTAGGAAAAATAAATGGAGGACAATCTACAGATGGGAAAAATGACGGTGGAGGAGATGGAGGGCCAATTGATACTGAGGAGGGGCAATCAAAATGTGAATCGTGACGTGATTACTTAGTATTCCATTATGGGGAATTTAGCAAAATGAGGAGAAGGAGAATGCGGATAATTCTTGGGAATGCAAAGACTATGAGGACTCCCATCCCTAGGGGGTGAAACCATCATGAGTGTCAAAGTGTCAAGGGGGACTATAAATGGGACAACTCATGTGGGGAAGAGTGCTACTAAGTGACAATACTGAAATGTAGTGGAGGTGTGAGAACTGCAGAGCTGGATGAGGGGACCTTGGAGGAAAATATCGGAGGGTGTGACTAGGAGATGCAATCGATATTCAGAGGGAATGAGTACGTTCCAGTAGCAATTTTATACTTGAAAGGGACGTGTTGATTTTGTGTTAACTGAGTACCTACACACATGAAAACCAAATACCTGTCATGAACAATATTTGAAGATAAAGAGCATATAATGGTTATTTGATAATTTTGAACATAAGCAGGCGTACCTAGGCATGATGAGAGCAAAATGCTCCTCGGGGGTCGAGGATGAGTGGTGGCCCGGGGAATGTGGTTGTGTAGGTGGTGGGATACTAGTCTTGTGGCTGAAGACAGATCAGAAAAAAAACACTCATAGATCTTTGAAATGACCCTGGAAGTTTTGGCAAAGGGAATATATATAGTTGTAGGGCCCAAATTTCCACCTCATTTGTACCTGCTGCCAGAGTGACTAGATGAGAGATTTCGAGATTTCAGGAGATCAAGCCAGTTGATTTAGGATCAACGAGTTTCAAGTTAGTGGTCATATCCTCCTTCACAATAGCTAGGGGTTCTTTTTTGGGTAGGGTTTGTACGGATGGTTGTAGAGGGGTTTTCGTGAGGGTGGGCCCCCCAGTGCGCACGCGATCGAGTGTTCTGCACACACGAGTGCACGGCTGCAATTTGGAGAAATGTGCACAGGGGTGCCCAAATGGGGAAAACATGTGTGCATGGGATGTGCACTTGTGCAAATCACAACAGCGCATCCATGTGTGGCTGTGTTCCTGATAGTTGCGCATGTGTGCGCAACTATGGAGCAAAAAGGTGCGCTAGGGTGCGCTTTTGTTGATGTGATAATGGTGCATGGGTGCGCCCTTGTATGGCCAATACTCATGCATGAGTGCATGACTATGGGGTGAACATGCATGCATATGTGCATGCCCGTGAGGAAAAAAGCCGCTCCTTTGAGGCAAAGCTGAAGGGTGTAAAAAATACTCTTTTTTGGAAATTTTGATGTTTTTATGAGTTGTGATGGCTGATTAAATCTTGTATGTGTGGATGCAGGCTACCAGTTGACGATGTTGATCCACTGGAGGGAGAGGGATTGGGCACACCTGAGAGAGGCTGTGAGAGATGAGGAGCTCGCTATACGGGTGCTTTGGCAGCTTGCGGGCTGCTGAAGTTTTTTGAGTGCTCACTAGTGAGGGCACACGAGTACTTGCTTTAGTTCCTGATTGTGATGTGGAGTTTGGATCTACAGTGTTTTATTGTCCGGGGTGAGCATCTCACATTATATGTGATGGAGGATGTGTACTTTTTGACTGGGCTTCCCTTTCGAGGAACCCTTCTACCAGCGAAGCCTATGGTACCCAGAAATGGACAATTGGTTGTCTTGGCCCGGACCTACTGTGCGGGGGAGAACTTCATGTCAGGCTTCGTGGTGAGTATTGGGGAGATGGATTCCCTTGTGCATCGGTGCATTGCATCGATTATTTTGAGAGTGTATGAATCTATCACTACTCAGTGGATCAGTGGGGGTCAGTTGGGGATCATGCAGAGGGCACTAGAGGGTGAGCATTTTTCCTAGGGCTTGATGCTACATGCTAAGATGGTGGGGCAGCTCAACAGGTGTCAATCTATTGACTTAGGGGAGTTTGCCTTTGGGTTCATCTTGGTAGCATGGTTCTTGGAGAGGGTGACAATGTTGTGCTCGAGAGTTTTATTACATTCCCCATATGGGTATGCGAGAGCCGTGACTAAGGCTGTGGGTGAAGATTCTGGTTCACCATGGTGGTGGGGAGGGTGGCCATTATTTCACAGCCAAGGATTCCTAGGTGTGGCATCAGATTCCACAGATCATACTTCAATATCCGTATTTTTGGGTGGACTTCCGGGATGATCCAGATATGGTGCTACCCCCTGGAGAGGTGTTTGACCATAAAGGTATGATGTTATATTTGATGTTTTGATCTTTAGATAGTATATCATGTTCATTATGTATAGATGGATGTTGATTCTATCATTTGTTTTTTGTGTGTGCATATGTGGGACCTCGCGGGCGTGAGGTTGTTTTGGTTAGAGCGTCGGCTCGTCAGGGACCTGTGCGATCACCGCGGGGAGAGTCGCAAGTAGGGGAGAGATGACGACAGGAATATGTTGGGGAAAATCCCATTGATGATGAGAGAGCATCCAGGAGACACCATTATGATGATCCCGGTGCAGGGTCGTCACATGCTCCTCCAGCGCGAGCTGGGGGAGAGTTTGAGGATTTTTGTCGTCGATTAGAGGCAGTACTACAGGGGGTGCCCGAGGGGATGTGGGTGCATATTCAAGATGAGGGGATCCTAGAGTAGTGTATTGGGCTTCCGACGAAGTCGCAAACTCTGATCCATAGAGAAGATGTGGTTGGAGTGGCGATGACTTGGTGGTTTCCCCCCGGGCCTGAGGGACCTATAGCTGGTGGGGTACCTCCTCTAGAGGGAGGACCGGGTGGTGGTTCTCTAGAGGTGCCATGAGTGTCTATCGACATGGATTTTTGTATTTTATATAGGCCTACGAGCCTATTTTATATATGGTGTGTGACACTGGTTTTGTATCTACATGAGTGAGATGGTCACTTACCTACGGATGTTGTACTTGATGTACTAGTTTTTTGTAAACATTGATAGCACATTGAACGATATATATATATATATATTATGGATATACATTTTTAGATCTCTGTGATGTTCACATGTGATGATTTTTTTTGTTAATGATGTCTAATTTATATGCTATGACAAAATTTTGATGAGTTATGTATGTGTAATGGTAGTTTAATGGGATAAATGCCAATCTAACACTAGGTTAGCCATATTATCTATTATTTGATTAAATTTCCTTGGAATATGTGTGAATGTGATTGAATCAAAATGTCGAGATAAAAGTCTAAATTGCAGGTATTTGCGGAAGAGGCATGGATCACATACATGGTACACATTGTTGAGTAGGAGGATGACGAGTTAGGAATCTAATAAAATGCTAAGGTGACAAATATGGTGATGAATGGCCTCGAAAAGGAGGCCAATGACGACTGTGTACTCTGCTTGGTTGTCGGTAGCTGAGCCTAGGCATATGCCGCTGGAGTGGAGTAGTTCATGTGAGGGGGTATTGTTACACCTCAAAATTACTCACTTCGATAGTGTCGCAAGTGTCATCATTACGAGTGTTGTAAGTGTCGCATCTTGTTCGCAAGTGTCGCATATTGACTATAAGTGTTGCAAGTGTAAAAAAAAATATGCTTCAATATTGCTTATGTCGTTCCCATAACAACATCATGAATACACTTAACACACCTCAAAGGATAGTTTAGAAGAAGAAAAATCACTTGGCAAGAAGTACAAGCCCTTTTCCATTGGAAAAACCCCTCAAAAAATGAATTTTGGAGAGAAGCACTCCCCTACCCACTGTCAGGGAGTGCTGGCGCTCCCTAAGCCTCTTTGGGGGAGAGCTTGAGCATCCTGTGCACCCTTATGGGGGAGAACTACCCTCTTTTGAGAAAATTATGGGTTTGTTGAGGAAAATTAGGGAAGAATCCCTCAAATCCTGAAGGTAGTTGGATTCGAATAGATGGTCAAGGCATGATCTTAGGGGATATCCTCAACTTATCCCAAAGATATATCAAGTGGTTGGACTCCTCCAAGGTTATATAAGGAGGCCTTCTCATGGTGAAAGGAAGAATGGAGAATTGAGATTGATACCAAACTTATGATCCTGTAAGTGGTATTAGAGAATGGAGATTTGGAATTACATCAAACTTATGATCTCATGAGTGAGATGCCATCAAAGAAATCAGTGGAGATTGATTGAGAAAAGGGGTTGGAAAAGGAGAACTGGAAGAGGTTGTTGCACCTTCATTCAAAGGATTGTAAGTACTTTTACTTGTTCTCATTAATATAATCAATGCTTAGCCTGTTTATTTCAAGCATGTACTTGTTCCATATAAGTTTGTCTGCAGTAGATGGATCTATGATTGAGCTAATATCAGTAGAGTAGGAAGTCCATTGTATATTTGTTTGTTTTGCAGGACCTATCAAGGAGCTCAAGATCGAAGCTCAGCCTGGACTTTGCAAAGACAAACGTCGTTCATAAGGTACATATCTTTCTCCTTCTCTTTCCTTCATTAGCTTGATTAGATATAAAAGGAAGTCAATGTCCATGTTAAGCACCTTCTGTCTTGGCCTTAGGAGTTTAGAGACCAAGAGGGAATCCACTTGTCTGCAAGGGGATTCACCTACAACAGGTATAGAGGGCCCAAGTGGCCCAAGCGATATTCTGTGTCCACTGGCGTAACCGATGTGGTAGGCCGAGGGAAGAGGCATATGTCAATAACACATATGGTATATTAAATGCAAGGCATGGAAAAAAGAAGATTAAAAACTCTACAAAAAAAATGTACAAAAAGAAAAAACCTAGGGTAGAATGGCTACGCTCAAGCATAAAATTTCTTTAAGTACAACCCATTGACAGGTTCCTTGAGGGGGTGGCCATCAGGAGTGGCCAAGATGTATGTGCCTTTAGTCAAGAAATGTTGGATGATGTAAGGTCCATGCCATAATGACTCGAACTTGTCGTGGCCGAAGGTATCGTGAGGGATATCATAAGTAAGGACGAGGTCACCTTTGTTGAATGATCGAAGGTTGGCATGGCAGTTGAAGGTGGCCTTCGACTATTTTTTGGCTACCTCATTGTTCTATAATGAAGACCGACGATCTTCATCCAGTGACTCTAAGTTCAACAAAGGCTGCTCCATGGGAGTAGTGTCGGGTAATAGCTCAATAGAGGTGCGTAACATGGGAATTTCGCATTAGATGGGGAGAGTGGCCTCGACCCCATGGACAAGATGAAATGGTGTGAAACCAATATCATTTTTAACTATTGTGCGATAAGCCCATAATGCAGAAAACAACATGTGATTCCAATCGGTCTTATGTTTCTTAACCGTGCACTGCAACATGGTTTTGAGGACCTTGTTGACCACCTCTACCTATCCATTGTACTAAGGGTAGTATGGGGAGGAGAAATCGTGGGCAAAGATTAACCTGGAGGAGAGTTCAATGAAAATATCATTCTCAAAGTGTTTCCCATGATCGGAGACTAGCTATAGTGGTACTCCAAAATGGGAGATGACGTGGTTAAAGAAAAAATGCGTTGTAGTGTCAGCAGTGTTGTTGAAGGTAGGCATGGCTTCAGCCTACTTGGTGAAGTAATCAACTACAATGAAAATGTACTTGCATCCATTACTAAATGGAGGGTTGTAAGTCATGAAGTCTATGCCCCATTTGCAAAAGGGGCCGGCGGTGATGACTAGGTGGAGAAAAACATGTGGTTCTCTCACTTTGTTGGCATATGGCTGGCATTTGTCACATTGCTTCACAACGTGGATGTAGTTGTGAAACAATGTGGGCCAAAAATAGCCTGCTCGAATGATTTTCTAGGCGGTGGACATCCCTGAGAGGTGGCCACCGCAAGCACCGCTATGGTAGTCATTCAAGACTCAGTCAACTTCATCGATAGTGAAACACCGACGAAGTATGGTGTCGACCCCTCAGCGATATAATATATCATTGATAAGGAGGTAGTGAGGGGCCTGGTGTTGAATACGTCGACGATCATCCCTGGAGAGGTGGTTTCCGAAATTCTGTGTTCATAGGTAGACGAGGAGGTATCCGTACCAAGGATCATATGAGGGGATGAAAAAGAGATGTTCGTTGGGGAATTTGGTATTGACGGGGGAGCTAGTAGTATCAGAAGGAAATTCCATAATGAGTTCGACGAGGATGAGGGCTTTCTTTCTCTTGGGTGTTGAAAATTTGATGTCCTACTCCTGAAGGATGACGATCCATCGAGAAAATTTTCCATTAATTTTCTGGCGACTGAGTAGGTATTGCATGGGTTTGGAATCTGCTATGACCTTGGTAGTTTGAAGCAGGATGTAATGGCGTAGTTTCTGGACTACGAGGAAAACTGCAAGGGCAAGTTTCTCTTCGTGATTTTATTTCAAGGGTGGCCATGAAAGTTTTTTACTAATATAGTAAATGACATGCTTCCGATTGTCATCCCCTAATTGGATGAGAACTCCTACTATGGAGACGGTTGAGGCCGATAAATAGAGTATATAGTCATAGTCATAGTCTAGTGGACTAATCAATGGGGCATTGGAGAGGGTTGCTTTGAGATCATCAAAAGTGGTTTGGGAATGGTCGTCTCATTGGAATGGGATATCGTGACGTAAGAGGCAAAGGAAACCATGTGTCCGAGTGGTGTAATTGGGGACGTAAAAAGTTAGCTTTGCCTTGTAGGCTCTGTAGTTGGCATAAATTCCATGGTGGGGGAATTTCCGTGATGGATTGGACCTTGAAAGGGTCGACTGTGATGCCATGTTGGGAGATGATTGTTGAAATAATGTAACTGCAAAGAGTATTCTTATTGTTATTGATATATTATTTATAAGATTAATCCCCATTGTGGATTAAACATGTCAGTAATTGTGTTAGGACCAAATCCCATTTTGTGGATTGGTCAATAGACAATTGTAATAGGCAGAATAAGAAGTCGGCCCCAACAGTTATTATTGAGACCTAGAAATATAATAAAGATGGGTTTACCCACCCAGAGTGAGAGGTCATCCCTGCCAGTGAAGACCCTTCACATGTGCTAGACTTGTATATATAGAAAGTCTAGCGCCTCACTTTAACACACAACACACTTGCTCATTTCTAAGAGGCAAGCTACAACTTACCAATTTGAGAGAGGGAGAAGAGTGGTGCATATTTTGGAGAGGAATATCTCTATTGGTTTGAGTTATCTCTTGACATTGTATTGTCAATTTATGATAAGGAAGTTTTTGTTGGGTTTTCTTCCCCTAGAGGGTTTCCCAGGATAAATGTTGTGTCTCTTGTGAATGTGTATTTCTCAGTGATCTTGTTCTTATGTTTCTCTTATCTATTGAAAGGAAAAGAACTATAATAATGGCATAAAACATTGACATGGTATCAGATCCAACCTGAAGGCAGCATATTTCGCAAGAGGAAAAATGTCACTGTTCCCATACCCAAAAATTAGGGTTTTGCAAAAGTGAATCTTTTCAGCTCCAAAACCACCTAGAAAGTTGCGCCTTCTCCCAAGGATCATTTTGGCACCTTCAGTACACATTTTCAGTGGCTAGATCTCCCAGAAAGTGAAACCCTAGTTTCACAAAGTACCAGAAAACCAGAAAACCAGAGTACCAGAAGTACTAGAAAAACCAGAAGCACCAGTCTAGAAATCCGCAGATCAAGTTTGAGGGGGTAAAATTTGGATCAGAATTTCAAAATTTGAAGTTTGAAAAATCAGGGTTTTCTCATAAAACCCTAAGTTGTAATTACAGTTTCATAACCAGTTGCAGCCGTAAGACCAGTTGCAATCACCATTGAAGTTTTCTTAAGAGTTGGTAATGATTACCGTTGCTACCATATGGAGCCACTACCTGCAAATGTCATCAGAGGTATGTACTCACATATGTTTAATGGTTAAACCCTAAAGAGTATTTGAAGGAGAAGGGATCTCTTGCCATAGATCCAGAAGGATCTCAAGATCCAACACATACAGAGGAATGATGCAACCCAGGTGTGATTATTCTGATATGCATCTATTTGTCATGACATTATTAATGTTGCATGTTGAAGCTATGATCAAATTATTAGAAGGATTAAAAGTTGATCATAGAGCTTATCCTCTAACCTAACCTTTTGTCAAGATAGCATATTGTCTCAGTACAAAATTCAGGTTGAAGAAAGCACTCGTCACTTGAGTGAAGGAGACCTAGAAGAAAAACAAGCACTCATTCTTGAGGACAAGACTCCGGGTTTGATTAATCAATATTCAAAGGTACACATGACAAGTTGATGACTATAGTTGAGACAACAATGTTTGTAAAATATTATACTTGATAGCATGTGAGTATATAAAGGTAAATACTTTGCCTGATACAACTAACACCTCCTCAAGGAGAAACCTCGTGTGTTAGTTCCAGGTTTCCATGGAAGAATGCTTGGTCACAACACTATGAGAGTGTTGACCTCATTTCATATTGTATTCCTTACCTTTAATATTTGCTTCAGATAAATTATAAGTGATAGCTCTAAAGGAGCTANTGATATGGCTAACACCTCCTCTAGGAGAAACCTCATGTGTTAGTTTCAGATTGCCATTGAAGAATGCTTGGTCACAACACTATGAGAGTGTTGACCTCATTTCGTACCGTATTCCTTACCTTTAATCTTTGCTAAATTATAAGTAATAAGCTCTAAAGGAGCTACTATGATGATTGTTCATGCTATTGCTTTATATTATCAAGAAGGATATTATTCTTACTTGTTGTTTTGTTGACCTTGCTCCAGGTCACATGAGGAAGCTATAGCGAAGGTTGCAGAAGGCAACATGCTAAAGAAGAAATCATAAATGAAGCAATCATCAGTGGAAAAGAAGAAGGTGGGTCTCTCAAAAGCTGCCATGACCCATGCTATTGAAGAATCCATGTGAACTCCA
>JASDQU010311944.1:0-13564 GCA_032191745.1 Picea mariana | reverse complement strand
TTCCGCAAGCTTATAGCCCCTTTAGGTATATGTTCGACACTGGAATGTAATTATTCCCTATGTAAATCAATTGCATATCTTAGTCACACCCTCTGACATTTACCTTTAGGGTCCTTACATCTGGCTCTGGAGTACCTTTACCTCCTCCGCATTTAGGTACTTTCAACCGGTAACACTCTCCCCGACATGAGTTGTCCAATTCATAGTTCCCCTTGGAAACTTGACACTCATGCTCATTTCACACCCTAGGGATGGGAGTCCTGATAGGCTTATGAACTTCCGAGAATGAACCCCATACTTCTTCTCATCATCTTGCTAACTTTCCTAGTGGACTCCCAGGTCATATCATCTTGGTTCTATTGACTGCAGCCTTGCAGTTTCATTAGCCCTCCATCTCATACACCATCAGTTTTCCCATCTGAAGATTGTCCTCCATCCATTTCCCTCATACAAAAACCCACCCATGGGGCCCCCACCCTCCATCACTTCGCTTTCACAAACTTGCGCCCTAAAACATGCCAAGCCATCTTTCACTAGGGCACCCATTTTTGTATCTGTATACTCAATCCAAATTATTCTTTATTTCTTTGGTAATTGTAAAAAGCCTTTGTTTTCAACATATACATAGGTTTTTGCCGCCATCCTTGATGATCTTTCTTTCCTTGGCAAAGAAACCCATGTCACCCTTGGTTGGGGCATTTACTCTTTTTTTTCTGACATCGTTCACGAACCCCAAGTATCCCACATCCATATACCCATGATCTATGAGTTTGTCCACTTTGTTAACCTCTGGCACAATTTAAACCCATATCTAGTCGTCCCCCTGACACTAGATCCAGTTTCACGGTTGTTGCCAGTCATCCTTCACAATTCCCCAACCAAGGGAAGTCTTGAGTCTCACAACATCTTGACTTCGTTCATGTTACCCGTCAATACTTGATATCATCTATTACTTAGTGGATTTCAAGAATCCCTTTGCTTCTTAGCATCACGTCTCCCTTCCCATCGACATCAAAACAGTTTCCATAAGGGCGACAATATCTTGAATCTCATTACCTTTTCAATGAGGAGTCTCAGATGGCACAGAGAGAATCATCATTGCTTTCTGATTCCGTTGACCTCCATAACATTCGATTTCAGCAAAATCTCATGTTATGGTGGGTCTTACTATGCAACTATTGCAGTTGTTCCATATCAACCAAAGACCTCTGAATTTATTAGGCCATCAATGCCTACGAGTCCTCGAAAATTCTTACAATCGTCCTTGACTCACTTCCGAGTCCGTTCACCATTCAGAACTGTCATCTGTCGCTATCAACCGCCCCCGAGGGCACTGCAATTATCTACATCAGCATACATCTTCAGTTACAGTCTCACATTTTGGTTTGATGACATGAAAATGGGGCATGCCTGCTTCGTTTGTACACATATTTTCTTTTTTCTCCCTAGAGAAAGGTTTGGGTCCCACAATTTTCCCTCTCGCTCTGGCGGATCGCTCTTGCAGTTCCTCTCTTCACTCTTCATTACAATGGTACTTTCAACAAAAGAAACATTGATGTATTTTGGCTATACGTATGCTCTTAACCTCACACATTAGGGGGCATTTGTTATGAATGAAATATCATCCGCAACATTGCACACAATGTTTAAGGAAAAATATCAATTCTAGCAGCAATTAGTCCACCTAAAACACAAAAAATGCATTCAAAATGCACAAAACTCTACAATTGGGTCAAAAATTGAAGTGTGCGGATTCACCAAAGGAGGCGCGTGCATAGTGCACAACATACGCAGGCCAACACAACCCTCATCGCGCACTATGTGCCAAATGAACATCTGTCTATGAGAAAAGCCATGCACTTCCATGAATGACGCATTTATGAATCTTTTCGACCCCTCAACCACTTCTAGTCCGACCCCCAAAGCGATTTGACACTCATATTTGAGCGAAATCTAGCTTGGAGGTTGGTCAAAGGCTAGAGAGTGCCCTAAAAGGCCCCTTGTTCACACTATGAACCAATTACATTCTGCCATGAATGAATGCTATAAATAAAATCCATGGGTGTGCTAAGAAACCAAGATCTTCAAGGTATTGTTATGTTGCAATATTTCTTCCTTGAGAATCCTCTTTTCTCTTTGAAGCCTTCAGGCACCTTTGCAATAGGCCATTCCACTCACCTCTTGAGGGAATAGGCATTGTTTTTCTTCACCATTTGCTATTTCTTCCATTGTAAGAGAGAAGAGCTCTCAATTAGGAAACTTAATATCCCTCCAACGGAGGAAGAGGGGACTCATAAGTCCCTGCCTTTCTCTACGATGTTTTTCCTACTAATCTATTGATCCATTGGTAGCAATATGTTGGTCATTATTTGGTTTTCATGGTTCTAAGTTTCCCAAGCTTTCTAACATTTACTTCTTAGTTGCTTTTAGTTTATTTCTTTGTTTTCATATGTGTTTGGGTTATTTAACCGACTCACAAACTTCTGTCTTGTCTAGTAGGGTTATCTAGACATCCAAGTGTTGTTGTTTTTCTCACCCAAGTGAAAAAACCAACACAACAACAAGGCAGGTGCAAAAAAATCCCACATAATATTTTATCCACAGGTAAAACAACAGAGCAACTATAGTTTTATCAATAGCAAGAGACACCCACATTTGCGATGCGAATAGTTCAAATACAAATGCCATAGAGACCAAAACTTCGCTAATAATCCATACACAGTAAAAAATTCCCACATATCATAACTTTGGAAATGCACAGACATCGAGCGAACTCAAGAGCCAACTGTTGACTTAATTAAAGACTCGAGTGAAATATTCATGGATGGAGCAACAAGAAACCCCATACTCGTGTGTAAAAATTTCCAAGGAGAGTTGACCCAATCTGTATACCTCTTCCACAGCCGAACAAAGCAAAGTAACAACAACCAACAAAAGACCAAATGAAAAATGGCTAGGGTGGTGAGCTCAAGGTAGGTTAGAGCGACATGCATTTACTGCACATCGTGTCTACCACTTACATGTTCATCCATATCTAGTACGAGCAAGCTAACCATATAGCGCACAAACCACTAACAATTAAATGCAATCTTGATACACCACCATTCTCCTAAGTTTCAAACTTAACAAATGCGCCAACCTTTGTTTTAAAAATCCAATCTGACATATATCAAAACCTTGCTAGGGATACCAAGTCATAAGCTTTAGACCTCCCATTCAAACCATGTGCACAATCCTTGTAGCATGGAATTGAGGTAATCACCATACCATATATCGCATACAACTTGAAACATGGAGTTTAGATCTTTTATTAAACTAGATGCAACATAAATGCACTTGTGAGGGTTATATAAATACAACATCACTTCTCTTTTGATCACATCGCCCATAACATCGTTTGATCAATTATTTCGACAACGACTTAAAAGAAAATAAACTGTAGAATTCATCTTGCAACCAAGTCATAAGCACATAGAACATAAGTGTCATCTTTTCATCATAGTCACACAATTGGTCCCACCTATTAGTATATTATTAAATATAATTAAATAATAACGCTTTGCAACCATTTGCAAGCAGGTACCCTACGTTGCACTTTTGGGTGTCAACACAGAAGAGATAGTAGCAAAGAGAGATAGATAAAATTGCCTAAGTAGGGCACACATTTCAGCCAAGTATCATCTCCAAGATGGGAGAGTTAATATGAAAATGAAATAGAAATTATCCTTATTTATACAAATCCTCCTAAAAGTGTCTTTCCACTTAAATTTAGGGTAAACCACAAAATAAGGGATAAAAAACCCTTATTTTTCCCCTTTACATACTAAATTCAAATTTAATTATAAAAAATGCACATAAGAAACCCTAAGATGACGTCAACCCTTTAAAGGGTGGCATTTTCACACTTTTTGCAATTCGTTGGAGTAAAGAATAAAAGTTGCTGGGCCTTCTAGAACCTCCCTCTCATGCGTTGGGGTTTCCTCCTTCAAGCCAATCCTTCTACCATCAAAACGTGCCAAGTGTCCTTCTCCACCACCAAACCCTAGCCATAGGGTGACATAAAGCTCCTCAAATGTGAAATTTTGGCCTCAAGAGAAAAATGTTGGGCTGGCAATGGGATAGGATGGATCCTCCAAGGTGTCTCATATGCCTCCAAAGGCTACCATCATCGTTCGATGCGTGGGCCATGGTATCCATCCTGTGGGCTTCATGCCCCAAGGAAGCCCAAGCTAAGCTCGTTCTTCCAAATATGTCCACCAAGCAAGGTCTTTCAAAGACAACGAATACACCCTCCAAGGATCTCAAGTCAAATGCATCATGATAAGTAAATAAAATAAATAAACAAGCCACCCAAGCATGTGCATAAAGAAACCACCTCATCAAACTAAACAAGTGCTCAAAGACCCTATGCAATTTGCCAAGTTTGGGTATGGGAGGATTGACAAAGTGACCTATTGGGTGAATCGTACCTCAAGTTTAGGAGTGTTTCCCAAATGGAACCCTATCTAGTTCATGTGGAGAAGGTGACATGGATGGTGGAAAAACCTTTAGGCATGGGGTTCATGACATACAAGGGATTGTAGTGACTTATTTATGGGTGCCTTTGTAGAGGGTTGTTGACGGGCGAAATTGACCGTCCGTCAACTGAGAGAGTGGAACCGGTCCGGGGTTGTCTAATAACCCAAGCCGTTTGGGATGAACCACCCTGACGGGTTTAGCGGCTTCGTTAGCCGATCTAAGGTCCTAAGAAAACAAAAGAAAACTAATCTAAACTAACTAATCTAACTAAAACTAAAACTAATTATTAAAACAAACTATACTAAACTAACTATTACTAATTACTACTATACTAACTACTAACTGCAATATAACTTATTCACAAAATACACAATATTGACAATTTACAGATTTAATTAAAACCTAAAAAAACTCATTTGCATT
The DNA here is from genome assembly GCA_032191745.1 of Picea mariana. NCBI lineage: Eukaryota > Viridiplantae > Streptophyta > Pinopsida > Pinales > Pinaceae > Picea > Picea mariana. The sequence continues at coordinate 8,623 of JASDQU010311944.1, read as the reverse complement.
CTGCCCTAAGACAGTAAAAGATATTTTTGTTGATTTTATAATTTTTATGAACAGAAATAAAATAGAAAAATAACTAAACTAAATCACTAATTCTAAACTACACATATATCTAACTTAACTACTAATAAATATACTAAACAAATAAATAACAAATTGACCTGAAAACGCTCCAGGTTTGTCCTGTGTATGATGACTGTGCTAGCAGATCGGGGGAAGAAAACTCACATCGAATAATCCAGAAGCTTCTCGTAAACGATAGCTGCAGTGCTCTTTAAGTTTGTTTACAGGACAAACAAGACATAAAAATCATAACAATTATATGATTTATAAATCTCTACAATTTGGTAAACCTGTCATGTAAAGACTTATACTTTATAATTCAATTGATGAAGAAGAGAAATCTGTCATTCATAAACTGAATCAAGTAATTGCTATGTTTTTAAATACTGGAAGAAATCAGATATAGATCATATTAATTAAATCATATCACTTTGCAAAAGACTAAGATAACTAAAGTAGTCATTAATCGAATGCAAATTGATAAGCATAAACATGAAACAAAAGATTGATATTATGAAAGCTAAAGCTGTAGCAGAACATCAATTTCTGTCTCAGTCTCTATTAGATATCCATTATACTGGTTCTCCCACAAGAGAGGATGATCCTTATTACAAAAAATAATAAGTATTTAAAGGTTTTCCACAGGGTAAAACCTCCCTGTGGAAGTTATAAAACTGTTTACATGAAATCTGGGAAGATATCCCAAAGTTGTCTAAACTAGGAAATTAAAATAAAACTAAAAAATCCAAATATCCTCTAGACTGTCCATCAAATCCCATGCAATTCGAATTCACCTGAAAAGGACCAAAAATGAACAAATTAGAAGGATCTTTTATTAATAAATGATAGAAAATTTAATTCTATAGACTAACTACAGAATCCTCTGATTCTGTAGCTAGTCTAAATAAAGATACAGAATCAGCATTGAGATTAATTCAAAAATCTTTTTAAAAAAAATTCCATTTAATTGACATCCAATAATTATTTGAGAACGAATCATAAATTGAAATTGTTATTGCATTATGAACTCAAACAGTATTCAAATCAATTAAATGACTACAGAGATAGGCATACTCTGTTTTGATAATTATCATAAGTCGAGTGCACAAAATCATATGGAACAACACTGTAATCGTTTCTCAACAAATCAAATCTATCAGTTGTAAAATCGTTTTTGATATTCAATTAAAAACAAATCAAATCGCAAATACTTCGTTATACTTGTCTTATCAACAGGAGAAATAATCGAATCGAACAGGATTATTTTCAAATCATGATAACTGTGTAGCAAATGATTTAGGCTGTGAGCGTATTCAAACCATAACAGACTCGTAACTATCCACAAACAAAATCATAACAGGATCAATCAAACAGAGTTCGTTATAGATACCCGATCACTCGTTTTTGCAAACTGGGGTAAGCAAGATCGATTGAACTTGACCAAAATTATTTACAGTCAAACGAATTGTAACCGGATTTGGTAAAAATAACACAGTCAATAAATTTGTTTCAAAATCAATTGAATCCAACAGTTGTGATATCGATTATAATCAAAACAAATGGCAAGCAAATATTACGCTGCCTTGTCAACGAAAAATATGAATTCGACAAGATCATTTTCCAATCATTGTGACTGTGTTGGTACAACACACGATTCATGCCACAAATAGATCAATTCAAAGTGGTGTGAAAATTAATTGAATAAAATCATAACAGGCTCGAATGATTGGCAATARAATTCATAATTTTTTATTGCAAATTGGGCAAATAGGATTGATTGACTTTGATCAAAACGAAATCGTTCCAATCAAACAAATCACAACTGGGTTTAAGCAATTCRTTTTACAATTTTAAAACCAGATAGAGCAATAATCATAATCGGGATCCAATTCCTAAAAATGATCAAACTAACAATGATTCGATCAAGAGAATCAATCGGCTGGGTTTAACAATAGTCAATGTTCCATAATTCGGGCGTTTTGCATAGGTTTAATGAGATCATTGTTTTTATAAAAACAGAGTATTTTGTTTCCCAAATCAAAGTCGATCAGAGCAATATTTCAACTTTGAAAATTGTAAGATAGAGCATATCGTAACAATCAAACTCAATAAAATCATTTATCAACCATATCATATGGATCATAACAAAATCAAATCCAAACATGATTGTGTTCTAAACTGAGTATGAAAAACTTCCTTTTCAAATCRGATACAAACCAATCCAGTCGAAGACAAACTATTAATTTCGTTAACTCAATAAAGCAAACCAATCAATCAAATCCAAACGAAGACCACTCAAATTCAATCAAAATCTATCGATTGCTATACTGGGAATGATCAGATCGTATATCGAATCGAAATTTCTTTTTATTCAAAGCAAAACTATATATAGAATGCACGCATTATAACAGAGTCATTCAAGATGCAAACAGAACTATTCGAAAACAGAATTCAAATCGTTATATCAACCTAGATTATTTACAAAACAAAACGATGTCAACACCATACCTGTATAGCGACGAGGCTACTTGATTATGCCAATTTAGAATTGACAACGGCCGTGGTTGATTCCACGTTTTTGAACAGGATGGAGACGGTTGTCTTTTGTTTCATATCCACTGCTTGGAGCTTGGCTTTTTGATTGGTTAGCACTGCAATCTGATCTTTCAGTGATTGAATCTTCGATTGGAGTATAGGAACATCAATATAATATCGTTCTAACCACGAATTGCATTGGTCACAGGGTGATTGTGTGGGTTTTGAGGGTTTGGCCAATTGACCGAGGGTTTCACGAGGCAATTTAATACACGAGTAGTCAGGGTCGTTCTTTAGGTAGGGGGGAAGGTTTGATACAAAATCATAAGGGGGCTCGGGACATACACCTTGTGAGTAGGGGTACTCGCTGGCCAGAAAATGCTCAATATCAAAATCAAAATCCTCACTTAGGATGATAGGGTTAGACTCGGCAGAGGGTTTTGTTTTGTTTCTGGCCATTCTCGAAATGAGCCTGGCATTCCTTTTCCCTTTGGCACTAGCAGTAAGGTTTGCCTTGGGATTTTTGCTCATAGGCTTTTTAACGGCCTCTGCACTCTTAGTTACAGTGTCGGTTAAGTCACCACCAGGGTCGGTCAAGGGTTTAGGCAGTAGGAGGTGTAAGGGTACAGGCGATTCAGCCTTGGTTTCGATTACCACAGGTTTATCAACCTGTACAGGGTCGGTGTACTCAAAGCCATTACGATCGGTGAAATCCCTCCAACTATCACCCTGCAAACTCAAATGATAAACAATGATGAGCTTAATAAGCCCATGGTGGAACAGGCTGCTGTTAGCCTTCTGCCTCTTAAACTTCTTCGACATTTTATACAGGCTCCGATGAAAGTAGAAAGGTATGTTTAGAGGATACCCTATAAAAATCATCAGTAAACGTAGGTGGTAGAGGAACACAAGTCTGTATCGACCTTCACAGGTCACGAACTGCTTGACTATCATTAATAAATTGTGCCATCGTGGTTTGAGCATAGATATGGGCATACCTCTGTCACAAGAGGTGACTTTGCGCGATAGAAACAACAATGTCCATGGGACCTCCTCGACCTTGCAATTCTTGAACCAACGCTATCCAATGGCAGGCAACCCCGTGGCAAGACTGATAAACTTCTCATCGATTTCCAATTGTACGTCGCCCACCTTGGGTCTACAGCCATCGAAGGTCATGGCAAACTGTCGTGCTATACAGAGGCTAAAACCCTCAAATCATTTCACGAAGGTAAGCCACCCATTGTTCTCCAAATCTTGGCGGGCATTGTCAAACATTAACAAGGCTTGGCTGCCATTTGGCTTGATCCGCACAACTGGTGCCATGGATCCGAGCACATGGTAAGCCGAGGGTTTGTATCACCAACACACATAGGAGCAGAGCTGCCCGAGCCAACAAAAATGAACAAGCAAAAGGGATAAGCATAAATGTGAGCATGCGAAGGTGGTGGAGTCTGCCATGCAAAATATTCATTACCCAAGTACAACCGCTGATTTACATAGCTGTTCAATCCATAATAGTAGTTCAACCATTAAGTCATGTGTACAACTAATGAAATCAAATGTGTATACCAATGCGCGCAAATGTTATGCCATAATGTTTAAACATCTGACATATGAATCAAAACCAAAGTCAACCATGCGCCAATGTATCAATTCATATAATCAAAAGTCTAACCAAGGTGCCAAAGCGGTATTGCATATAGTCGACAAGCCAAAAGTTATGAAAAGATTGACATAAGGATTATATCATATATATATATATATAAATTAATCTTAACCCCTATGCATTTTCATAGAATCAATGATCAGGCAAGTCATAAAAAGTGCAAATCCAAATATAAATGCATTGCAAACTCAATGAACCCAGTCATACAATCAATCTAAGAACGCCCAATGAGTATAGTTCGGAAGTCCTTCCAGCTACGTAATGATAAACAAAAGGTAAGCGCAGTAAGAATATCGATAAAGAGATCATGACAGTTCAGATAGTGATCGAAATACGACTTCGAAAGGGGACGTTTTCATGCTTACAGTCATGAAAACAAAACGAAAATAAGTGTGTAACTGTCACAAGAATGAAAATGATGTTTATTAGAAAATTGCGATGGAAAAAAATGATGTTTGCAAAACATAGGTGTAGGCAGCTTATAGGATCATAAAAAAATGAATTGGCTGCCAACAATGGCGACACACTGGTAGAAGCAGTTATCTCTGCAGAAGGTACCAATTCAGATTAAGACAGCAAAGATAATTTCAACTCAAAAATAACAACCAGAAAATCGTACAAACATCAGCATTAACCAATTTTTTCCAATAGTGTTTCAAAAGATGAAAACTAATAACAGTCTTAAGATCAACAAGTCACGATATTAAAGATAAAATCTCCAATACTGTTGGCATAGCCACTGCTGCCAGCAGGCGTCCATAGCCTCGACAGGGTTTCCATTTAACCCACTCTGACATTTGTATCCTGCCAAGAAGTTCTGGATCAGAACAAAGGACGTTAAAGAGGTTTCTTTTTTGCAAATTTTCATGTACCCGACATTGCTTCGCTGCCAGCGGGCATGTTCAGTACCCCGACGAAGTTGTCTTGGCATCATGCATGCATTTATCCGCTGCCAGCAGACCTGTTCAGCATCCCGACGGGTTTACAAGCACTTCCCACAGCTCTTATTAATAATTTTGTTTTGTTTTTCATAGGTATATAGCTGAGCGGGGTGACGCTGAAAATCTTGATATTTTAACATATTTTTTAGACCTCATCTGAATTTTTTAGAACTGTCCTTTATTAAGATCCAGAGATGTTTTATTTACAAAACAACTTCCTACGACAGAGAGACATCTTTTGATTCATTCCTTTACGGAATAGGGACATCGTAAAAATATAATAGATGATCATGACAAGCTTTGCTCAGAGATTGAAATCAATCAACTTCTTTTAAACAACAGATTTTTCCAACACAGATATAAGTTCAAGAAATATACTATTGATGTTTGTACAAATTTTTCAGAAGTTATTTCAGCGAAGGAATTTTCTATCGTCTTTGTCTGAATAGCTCAGTGTACAGGTATGTGTATTTTTCAAAAAACACAAGCTGATAAATTGAAATCAAAATCAAAACAGAAAGCAAACGAAAACGCAAACAAAAATGAAATTATTTACATAGAATACAAGGGTAGTTATCAAGCAAAGTATCTCTTCAGGGCTTGGCCATTCACCGGGTAGGTGTCAAGTTGCCCTTCAAGATTCTGCAATCGAAAGGAACTAGGACCCAACTTTTCAACAATTAAAAAAAGTCCAAGCCATTAGTTTTGAAATTTAGTGTGCTCACCCTTTCCTTCGTGTGTTTTATCCCATTTTAAAACGAGATCACCCACTTCAAGATTCCTATCAGAAGCAGAATTAGAATCAAACCAACTTTTAACCAATTGTTGATATTGATCTAACTTGCGCTTAGCTTGGGCTCTTACTTCTTCCAGCTTCATCAAAGCGTTAATTTGGTTTTCTAAAGGGGGACAATCTTCTTCTTGGACCTTTTGTGACAACTGAAGTGAAGGAAGAAGAATGTGAGGTGGCAGAATTGCTTCTCTGCCATAAACGAGAAAAAAGGGGGAGTTACCTATAGCATCTTTTGGTGTTACCCTATTAGCCCACAGCGCATTCAGCAGCACATTGTGCCAATTTTTGTGATTTTCAACCACAGTCCTCTTAATAATTTTAATCAAGTTCTTGTTTGTTGATTCTACTAATCCGTTGCCCTAGGGGTAGTAACTAGCAGAATACTTTAGCTTTATTCCTTTTTCCAAAGCGAACTCGCTCATCTCAAGAGAAGAAAAGTACGAAGCATTGTCAAAGACTAGACAGTCAGGGATACCGAAACGAGTGATAATATTCGAGTTTAGAAAAGCGATTACCTGACTGGTTTTAACAGTTCTTAGCGCAGCAGCTTCAGACCATCGAGTAAAGTAATCTGTGGCTGTCACAATATACTTGTGTTGTTGTGAGGACAGAGGGTTAATTGGGCCTATGATATCAAGGCCCCATTGCTGGAAAAGAGAATCTACTGAAACGGGTTGCAAAGGAAAGGCTGGTTTTTGCAACCGCCCTGATGCTTTCTGACAGATGATACATTTACGACACAAGGCATGGGAATCTCTAAAAAGTGTGGGCCAGTAGTAACCATCTCCTAAAACCTTATGAGCAGTGGTGTCACCACCAAAGTGATCACCAGCTTCTCCTGCATTCAACTCTAACAAGACTTTTTTTGCTTCGTCTTTTTCAAGATAGCGCATCAGTATGCCGTCAAAATTCTGACAAAACAGTACACCGTTAATCAGATGAAAGGAGGCAGACTTTAACCTTAGTGCTCTTCTCTTAGAAAGGTCTAAGTGACGAGGTGCTGACCCATGTTCAAGACAGAATCTAATATCGCCGTACCAGGGACTAACAAGGTTTTGTGCGCAACAGATTAGGCTCTGATCGCTTTGTCTTAGGTTTAGCGTATCATTGTCTTCTGGCTGTCCTGTTTCTGAATCAACCACCAACTTACATAACCCTTGGCCTCTCACAATCTGAGCTGGGGTGATTTCTAAGTCATACTCTTGCAAGGAGGTGACCCAGTTAGCTCTCTTTTCTCCTAACTCCTTCTGCACTAACAAGCTCCTTACGGTAGGGTAGGGGACAATGACTTTCGTCCTTGAGTTCAAAAGATAGGACCGTAAGTGCTTAACTGCTTTGAAAACAGCATAGGATTGCCGATCAACCACTGGGTAGTTAAGTTCAGCACCTTTGAAAGCGGAGCTCATAAAGGAGATGGGTACTTCATTGTTCTCGACATTCTTTTGAGTTAGGACGACGGCATAGGAACGGTTAGAGGCAAAAGTATAGAGTGTAAAATCTTGGGAGAAGTCAAGACTCATGAGAGACGAAGAGTCTATTATGGCCTTCTTTATGGCATTAAAATCTTGCTTTTCTGTGGGTCCCCAGCGATATTGGGTGTCTTTCTTAATCAAGTTCTGTAGAGGCCTGACCATTTCGGAGAAACTGAGGACGAATCTTCTCACGAAATTAATCTGGCCTAAGAAAGACTGCATGGATTTTTTGGATGTAGGAGGGGGAAGTTTTGCGATGACTTGAGTCCTTTCGGGGTCAATAATCATCCCTTCACTAGACACAATGAATCCTAAGAGTTTACCCTGTTCTACTGCAAACATGGACTTTTTGGGGTTCAAGGAGATGCCGTATTTACGACATCATAGTAGAACAGCTCGTAAGTGAGCTAGATGATCGTCCTTGTTTTTAGAATAAACAGTCACATCATATAAGTAAACTACGATGGACTGATTGATTAATCCTCAGAAAGCAATGTCCATTGCTCTCTGAAAGGTAGCACCAGCATTAATCAATCCAAAAGGCATTTTGTGATAAGCATAAGTGCCCCATGGGGTACGAAAGGTAGTTTTGAGTTGGTCTGGTGGAGACATCAGGACTTGGTTGTATCCAGAGAAACCATCTAACAAGGATAGCCTCTCGGAACCAGATACCTGTTGAAGGATCTGTTCCATGGGTGGGACAGGATAATTATCTTTATCAGATGCTCTATTGAGGTTTCGAAAATCGACGCAAAGTCGGATTTCCCCGTTTTTCTTTCGAACTGGGACAAGGTTGGACACCCATTGAGTGTGCCTAATAGGAAAAATTATTTTAGCACTTAGGATTTTATTCAATTCTTTTTTAACGGTCGGTTCTAGTTTAGGGTGCATCTTCCTCAGTTTCTGTTGGAAGGGTAAGGTTTGGGGCTTCATTGGGATGACATGCTGTATGATATTAGGGTCGAAAGTTTTAAGATAATCATACGTCCATGCAAAGACATCCTTAAATTCTTTAAATAATTTAACAAAAGTAGCTTTTTCTTGTTTAGAACATCCCAAGCCTAGGTTAATGTACTGAGGACTTTCACTAGTTCCTAAATTCACTTTTTCATAAGACAACGAGGAACTATTGGTTTTACAATTGACCGTCTTT
>JASDQU010311943.1:0-13564 GCA_032191745.1 Picea mariana | reverse complement strand
TCTGATTCGTAGCTATGTAATAGACCTGGTGTATATGATCGCATTCCTGCAAACCTTCCTTAACTTTAACAACAAGAGACTAGCATTTTCATCAAACTTTTCTTTAGTCTCACATGCTTAGTTTTGGATTAGTCAACAACCCTAACTTGAAGTAATCATAACTTTGTACCTGTAATGTATAAAGATCTGAAACTGATATACAATGTTCTTCAGTGCGTTTTATGCAATTCCTCCAAGTGTCACTACTTAGAACCTCTCAGAAAAGGAGTTATAGAAAAAATGGCATACCTTGCTGAATTCTGGCTTATTCTAGAGAGCGACCTTGTAGAGCGTGCCCCGCATGGAATGTTTATTGAAATGATCTGAAATTGTTAAAAACCATACTACAGATTGTACCCTAACTTGTTATCTCCCAAAATAGATCAATCAATTTGTTCCATTTTGTAGCTGATAGCGTGGTCATTTATATGATTCTATATAAATTTTTAAATTTAAAAGTGTCAAAACATAGGATTTAAGATTTTATCCTAGAAATAAATTGATCCTCAAAATATCTTTTCAAAAATTTGTGAAAAATATTTTCAACAGCTAACATCTGTTTTGAAGTTGAAGTTAGCTGGTGAAAGCCTCAGGTTTCAACGGTTAAACTGTACCCCCCACAAAAAGAAAGTTGGTGAAAGCGCTAACACGAATTTCTCTTCAATGACTCCAGAAACCAAAAAGGGACACGCCATCCACACGTCATACAATCATCATGGAAAGCTAGTCAAAACAAATGATGATGTTGATACCGTTGTTCATGTTTAAAAATGACATTATGGCGGATCGTGCTCACGTATTTCGTGCGGCGACAAGAGGAGGGCTTGAGGTGATGAACTCTCAATCATCATTGAAGACAGAGGATAAAGTACCAGCCATCTGACGACATCAAATCAACATTTCTTATTTTGAACTCGCCATGTTCACAGACTTCTATGATGAGGTTTCATATTTTAATTGATAACACAAGGAATTTTCACCAACGCCAACCTTTTTTTTTATCAAGAAGATTACCGTGTTAACCATGTGCAAATTGATCGACGTTCAAGTCACAGATGGCGAGGAAGTAAGGAGGATTACTGTTGAGGAAAGAGCTAGATAGTCTATCCTTTTTGCAGTTTTATCCAGATGTGCAGAAGCGATTCTCAGACGTAGGTTGTATGACATATGTGGAAAAGTTACAGGAAGGTTATCACTAGGCAACAACAAAAGTCTTTGCCAAGTCATATGATGGAAAGAAAGCTACCGTGGGCCCTCTGGAAATGATAATTGACGAAACTTCCATTGCTACAACAACTGGCTTACCTAGAACAAGCCAAAGTTGGTTTAAAACAACAATGACCAAGAACTTGGATTTCAAGGTATACCTCAAGGCAGAATTCTGAAGCATAACCTGGAAGAAAAGTGTCCCTGTTTCTTACCTGGAAGATGAATGGAAATATCTGTTCAAAGGCATTCAATTATACTTAACCTCAGAAGGCAGGTATGACAAGTTAATGTTATATCATTTCAGACTTCTAGATCATTTCACAGGGAAGATCCTTCTGAATTTGCCTTTCTTCCTTCATAAGAGCCTAACCAAAGTGTGTAAGAAGATCAGAACCGAACCTTTAAGCATAAAAAATGCCCTTTGTCATTATGGCCTGATTATAATGATCATTTTGGAAGAACTGAGATGAAGAGAAAGAACTTTCTAGCACTTTCTTTTTTGGGAAGGTTTTGAGACCCAAACTCAACCTATAAATGAAAAGAAGAAAGCAGGCAAAAAGCAGTCAACTCCTCAGAGCAGCTCAAGGAGGAGGAGAGATCTCCCAAAACCACCAGAGGATAAAAATTCTAGCATAAATCCCAAGAAAGCTAAAAAGAAACTAGATTTTGAAACAAACTTAGAGTAGTCCACAGTGAAAAAGACAAATGTTCTAAATTTTCCATACACAGATTCAGATATAGAGCCAGAAAAGGAAGATGAAAGTCCATCCATCAAAAGTATAGAGTACTCCATGGAAATTGCACAGGATTATGAAGATATTACTCCCAGAGATGAAGGTGAAACCTCAAGAAACAAGAAATCAAAGAAATCACAAAAGATTAAGGAGTTGAAAGAGGTAATAGCACAACAAGAGGTTCTGGAAAGAGTGATAAAGGCAAGATATAAAGCCTTATCAGATAATTTTGCAAAGACAAATACAGCTTTTGAGAAGCTAGCACATGAAAGTATTAAAGACAAAAAGAAGAAGAAGAAAATCACAAAGGATTATAACAACTTATGGTGGTTAGCTAAGCGCCTGAAGAGGAAAATCAAAAAATTGAAGGAAAAGATTAACACACATCCAGATTTACAGGTGTTGGCCTAGGTTGCTATAAATTTGCAGGGAGAGCAATCAAAAGAACACTGAGTTTTTGATGGAACAAAATTTTTGAATATGAAAGGTTTCCTTTTTGACCAAAACAGAGCTTTCACCAGCATAGAAGGCAAAATTATAACCAATTAGCTGTTGAAAAGCAGAGCTTTCATCAGCTAATTAGCAAATCTTAAGGCGAAATAGCTGTTGAAACTACAAAATGAAAATTTTGGAAAGATAAGCTGGAACAAAGCGATTTTGGAGTGATTTAAAGGGTAAGTGAGTATCAAAAGATTAATCACTGAATCAAGAAACATTCAGTATCAAAGATTCGTGGAGATTTTGGGGGTGAATGTTTATTTGGTCAACTAAAGTTTTGGTTACAGTTGTTGAAAGATTTCCAGCCTTTGAAGACATGTGTCTTTTCCCTCCACGACACATCAGAGACATAGAAGTGATGAAGACCAGATGTCAAGATCAACTAAGAAGACAGTTCGATCCCTAGGAACTAGTTCTTTAATTATCCTATTGTATTCAGTTAGTTTGACTTTCTATATTTAGAAATCCAGATCCAATTTTTCAGGATCTTAGACTTGTTGTAAAGGCTATAAATGCTTATCTTTTTAATATATTGGGGTTCAATCTTGGATACATTTTTTCTACTGTAATAGACTCTTATTTGATAATAGAATCATAGTTTTTTTTTGTCTTCAATATCAGATTGGTCATGTATTTCGTCTCTCTACACTTGAATTTGGTTTGTCTTAGCTTCTAAAGACTGTCATCTCTTTATTAAGCTCATAAACTTGAATTGGAGAACATCCTTGCTATCTTGTATGACCCTGCACCTTATTGTATTTGGTTACCAAGATTAGTATTCTTCATCCCTTGTTTAAACTATTTTGTCTGATTATTGATCTCTAAAAGAACTGTCTTATTCGAATGTATGATGAGTTGTCCATTTCATTAGTTATTGAGTTATCCCATTGATCCAAGCATACCTAAATTATATTTTCTTAAGTTACCAAGAATCTTTGGCTTATAACCCCAAAGAGTTTCTTGGAGAGCTAACAAATTGGCGTCGTTGCCGGGGACGTGAGACTGAAGCTCAACTTTCTTGGGATACGACACATAGATGATCTTTGATGATAGACAAAGATTAGGCATTACATTGGTTGTAATTATCTATTTGGCGACTCCACAAGTTCATCCTGGCTCCAAAGAGAATCAGTACCAGGGCGAATCCACAAGAATCACCTGTTACACCAGTGCCCAACCCATAACTAATTCTCAGAAGAGGAAGATCATTCCAAGGTCAGACTTCAAAATCAGGCACTGAAGGTAATTCTCTTTTTAGTTCTAAGGAATCTACTACAGAAAACATTGAATCTTCTTCCACTAAGATTGTCAGTGAAAAAGCAACTGTAACCACTGTAGAAGAATCAATTATTTCTTATCGACAGAAAAATGTCATTGTTGGAGAACTGATAGACTCAAATTTGGTTGAAGAGTCATCGAAGACCCTAGAAAGAAATCATAGCTCTTCATCTCTTGAGTCCTTTTATCCAGAACATAAAGAAGATCATATAAACATCTACACTAGCCTCCTTGCTGTAGAACATATTCTTCAAGAGATGTTTGCTAAAGGTGAAGAAAACTTAGTTGAACAACTTGCAAACTTCTATAGAGCCTCATATCAAACTTCTTTCCCATTAGAGAATTCACCTTCTTTAAAATTAAATTCCCCCAGTGCTGAGGAATCAGAGAGAAAACTATCACCTCTCTCACCCATAATCATTATGGCTGCACCCCCTCCTTTGACCAAGATGCAACAAATCCTAGCTGCTAGGTATGCGCCACTAATATTGCCAAATCCAGTATCAGCTATGCCAACATGAGACTATCAGAAGTACATGCCCAAATTCACAGGTGAAGGCGATGTGACTGCTGAAGAACATGTAGAGGCCTTTTACAGTTATGCAGAAAACCTTAACATTGAGGAGGAAGATGTTTGGACCCGAGTTTTGTCCAAAGCTTAGATGGCCATGCTAGGAAGTGGTTCAAAGAACTTCCTGCTGGTTCAATATCTGGCATAGAGAAATTGGATCATATCTTTTTGAAACACTGGGGTGATAGAAGAGATTTTTTGTACTATATTATTGAATTTGGAAATCTAAGGAAATAAAATGGTGAATCAGTCTCCGATTTCACTAAAAGGTTCAATAGGATGTATAGTAAAATACCAGCTGAGATAAATCCTTCAGATGCCTTTGCTAAAATCACATATGCCAATTCATTTGATTCAGAATTCTGTTTTTTGTTGAAAGAAAGGAGGTCACCTACACTATCTCTGATGCAAAATTCTACCCTCGAAGTGGAATCAAATATATTGGATGCTCATAAGTTGAAGGGAAACACTGATAGAAGAAAGCCAAGAGATGAAGCTTCCACTTCATCTAATACTAATCCAAAATTAGATAAGATGGCTAAAATGTTAGAGTCTTTAACCTCTGAGATATCTAAACTCAAAATTGAAAACAAGTAGTCTGTCAAGGGGAGGGGTACTTATGATTATGCAAGTAGAAACCCCAATCAAAATCCAAATAACTTCAGAAGAAATAATTAGCCAATGTAGATTTTGTAGAGAGAGAGAAATCCTACCGAGGATCAGAGGATAAAGGCTCCTCTTCAAAATGTCATGATGGATGAATATGAAGGTGATTATCAAGAAGACAGAGAGGATAATATTCACTGCGTTGGGGATGATACAGGGAAGTCTTATCTGACACAGCATGACTATGAAGAGGCATTGATGATCGAACAGATAGATGAAATTTCTGCTGATAATGGTCTTTTTCAAATGGAAGAAAAAAACAGATATAATCTCAGATCTAAGTCAAATACTACCCAACAGAATGCACCAGCTTCTCCTAAGAAGATTGTTGCCCCTGTCAAGCAAAAGGATCAGATATCAAAGAATCAACAAACAACCTCTTCAAAAGTAAACACACCTACTCCTCGAAGGAAGACCACTATCCCTACCAAACAACAAATTTAGAAAAATCAGGCCCCTAATGACCAACAAAGTGTTTTGAAAGCTCCTTCAAATGAGGTAAAAGTTTCTGATAAAACTTCTTATTCTTTTAATTTTGAGGCTAAAATACATAAAATTAAAATCCCCATCCCTTTGGTTGAGTTAATGAAGAATGAAACATTCAAGAGAGATATCCTCAAAACTCTTGACCCCAAGTTCATATCCCCCTCTGTTGATATTCTTAATATATATGATGACAAGCCAACCATTATTTTGGGCCAAATGATAGAAGATAGAGATGAAAGCTATCCACCTTTTTATATCTCTTTGAACATTCATGACAAAACATTACATAACTGTCTGTTAGACTCTGGTGCCTCTCACAACTTAATGCCAAAGGCGGTTATGGATGAGCTTGGATTAGAGATTACCAAGACTTATCATGATCTTTTCTCATTTGACTCTCAGAAAGTTAAATGTCTTGGAATGATCAAGGACTTGGCTGTAACTTTGACCCAGGCATCTATGAAAACTATGGTTATGGATGTAGTAGTAGCAGAGATCCCACCTAAATTTGGATTATCAAGATTGTGGATAAAGAGGCTAGGTGGAACTCTTCAAATGGATCTTTCATATGCTACTATCCCTGTTTTTGGAGGAGTAAACAAAAGACTATACGGGGAGTCACAACTTGCATATGCTATCAGTGATGAACCAACCATCCTATTTACTCAGTTGACATAGGTATGGGATCTTGCATATTACAAATTGATGATTCATTACCAGATTCATTGTTTCTTAGGAAGATCACAGTTCAGTCCACAGAAGTAGCAAAAGACGACCTTTAGACCATGTTCTTTGATGGCGCTTGTACTAAAGAATCAACAGGAGTAGGGGTGGTGTTAATTTCTCCTTCAAAGAAAATTACTCACTTGTCCTTTAAACTTAATTTTAAAGTGACTAACAACATTGCAGAGTATGAGGCGCTGCTCCTGGGATTAAATGAAGCCAAAGAGATGAAGATTCAAAGACTACAGGTATTCAAAGATGCAGAGTTAATCATTCAGTAAGTAAACAAATCCTTCCAGGCCAAACATGTTAGGCTGAAAGCCTATAGGGATGAAGTTTTGACAACGATCCATACTTTTATAGATTTCAAAATTTCATACATACCCAAAGCAATGAATGAATTGGATGATTCATTAGCTGTATCGACCTGTACTTTTATACCTCCTCTACCCACTAAATTGAATTACGAAATCCAAGTAAAGTATAGGCCATCACTCCCTGATAATGTAAAATTTTGGAAGGTTTTCGAAGATGATGCCGAACTCACCAGATTTCTTGCAGTAATAGATGAGTTTGCAGATTTGCAAATTGATTTGGAAAGTGAACATGATGAGGAAGCTGGAAAGCCAAAGCTCAGAAGCAAAATTGCAGCACATGAAATAGTTCAATTGTCCACTAACAAAATCCCTAAAGGATTGGTCCCTTTAGAAAATATTTTTGATAATAACTATGTGGCTATCAAAATGGAAGAGAAGGAAGAGGGCTCATAAGTCTTTCAGTATAATGTAGCCAGTGAACAAGATCCTAAATATGTCAACTTAGCTTCCCATCTGACTAAAAAATAGAAGGCTAATTACGGCGAGTTGTTAAAAGAATTTGCTGATATCTTTGCTTGGCAATATGATGACTTAAAGACATTCAACACTGAGATAATTCAACACAAGATTCCTTTAAACAAAGATACAAAACCATTTAGGCAGAAACTTAGATCTTTCAGTCCTATGTTGCTGCCTACCATGGAAAAGGAGATCAAGAAGCTATTGGATGCCCGAATCATTAAACCTCCTAGATATTCAGATTGGATTGCTAACCTTGTGCCTGTCAGGAAGAAAAATGAAGAGATCAGACTTTGTGTGGATTTCTGAAATTTGAATAAATGTTATAGGAAAGACAACTACCCACTGCCCAAAATGGAACACATTCTACATAAGGTGTCAGGATCAAATGTGATGTCCTTTATTGATGGATTCTACGGATACAATCGGATCGCTGTCCATCCGGATGACAGAGAAAAGACTGCTTTTACCACTCCATGGGGTACATTTATGTACGAAAAGATGCCATTCGGATTGATGAATGCGGGAGAAACGTTCCAGAGGGAAATGGACATTGCATTCATTGGAGAGAAAGACAAATTTGTCTTGATATATCTTGATGACATAACTGCTTTTTCAGGCAGCCATGAACATGATTTGCAACACTTGAGAAAGACTTTCCTAAAATGCCGAAGGTATGGCATTTCTCTTAATCCTAAGAAATCTAATTTTGCACTTAAAGAAGGGAAATTGCTTGGACATATTGTTTCAGCTAATGGGGTAAGGATTGACTCAAAAAGAGTAGAATCCATTAAAAAATTGTCTCTTCCTAGATCAAAAAAGGATATTCAGTCTTTCCTTGGAACTATAAACTTTATCAGGAGGTTTATAGCAAATTTTGCAAAACTTACAAAGCACATTACTTGTATGTTAAGAAAGAATTCTGAAGTAATATGGACCGAAGAAGCTAAACACTCCTTCAATGCTATCAAAGAAGCCATTGTGACAACCCTTGTTTTGATCATGACAAGGAGTTTTATATCTTTTCATTTGCTTTAAAAGATACAATTGCAGCTATACTATTGCAGAGAAATGTTGATGATCAGGAGCAACCAGTCACCTTCTTCAGTAAAGTTTTGAGAGATGCTGAAGTGAAGTATGAACCGTTGGAAAAACAAGCATATGCACTCATCAAGTCATTAAAAGCCTTCAGAGTTTACATCCTTCAAGCCAAGGTAATAGCTTATGTACCTTCAAGCTCAGTTAAAGATGTGCTTATACAACCCGACATAGATGGAAAAATGAGTAAGTGGATAGCAAAGTTAATTGAACTTGATGTCGAGATCAAGCCAGAAAAACTTGTGAAAGGTCAAGGCCTTGCCAAGCTTCTTGCAGAAGAAAATTATAAGTTGCTTGAGATAAATTTGGTGAGTGTAAATGCAGAAAATATTCAGTCTTCAGAGGACAAAGGAAGTGAGAAATCGCAGGTTTCACCTCACCTAGCTAACTGTGAATGGTACAACCACATCTTATATTTTCTACAGACTTTATCAGTTCCTTCAGATTTGACAAGAACACAAGGGAGAGAATTAAAACTCAAAGGCATAAATTTATGCATTAATGGCAACTTATTGATCTGGAAAAATCCAATAGGGATACTCTTGAGGTGCATAAACCAAGAAGAATCAACTAGAATCATGACTGAATTTCATAATAGTGAGTGTAGAGGACATCACTATTAGAAGACTACCGCTCATAAAATCCTGAGAGCTAGTTAGTATTGGCCATCTTTATTTTCAGATGTGTGTGAATTTGTGAAAACATGTGATAAGTGCCAAAGGTTTGCAGGCAAACAACAACTAAAATCTCTCCCCCTCAAACATGTTGTGGTCACAAGTCCTTTCCAACAATGGGGTCTGGACTTCATAGATGAGATTCACCTGCCTTCTAGCAATCAACATAGATGGATCCTTGTTGCCACTGATTATTTTACAAAATGGATTGAGGCCATTCCTACAAGAAATGCCAATCACACTGTCATCATTAATTTTCTGCAAGAAAACATATTCTCCAGATTTGGTTGCCCTAAGAGAATAGTCACCGATAACGCTGCTTGTTTTAATGATAAACACTTGGTAAAATTATGTGAAGAAATAGGAATTCAGCTAGTACATTCTACTTCTTACTATCCATAAGGAAATGGATTAGCTGAGTCATTGAATAAAAGTTTAGTCAGAATCATAAAGAAGTTGCTTGAACAAAATACCAAGGGCTGGGATTCCAAGTTGAAATTTGTTCTGTGGGCTGATAGAGTTACAGATAAAAAGTCAATTGGTACATCCCCCTTCAAGTTAGTATATGTAACTTAAGTCATCTTTCCTGTTCAACTTGCATTGCCAGTTGCAAAATTTTTATAAGAAGCTGACTCCGAACCGAATGATCTAACTAGGAGGATCCACAACTTGGTAAAGTTGTAGAAAGACAGAGAGCAACTACTGGAAAAGACAGAGTTACACCACAGGAAGATGAAGGAAACTTTTGACAGGAAAGTTAAGGCAGATACTTTCAAAGCAGGGGAGTTGGTTCTGAAATGGGATGCAGCAAGGCAAGAAAAGGAAAAACATGGAAAATTCGATGCGCTTTGGATAGGTCCATTTGTCATAGCAATAGTTCAGTAGAATAATACCTTTGTCCTCCAAGATCTTGTAGGTGAAGAAGTATCAGGAGGCCCTTTAAACAAACAGTTTCTGAAACCCTACTTTTCATGAGGCTTTCCTTAAAGTCTGTTTTCTCTGTACATATTCTTTTTAGTTTTTGTTTTTGTTTTCTTTCATCAATAACTCCATGCCCAATGGTACTGAGTAAAATCAGTTTCGAATTCAAGTTGTAATAAATGCTACTGAGTCAAGCTAGGTTCTTGGTGACCTCACAGGGAGGTATCCATCCCAGTTGGAGCCAAATGTTATCTCCCAAAATAGATAAGTCAATTTGTTCCATTTTGTAGGTGATAGCGTGGTCATTTATAGGATTCTATATAAATTTTTAGAATTTAGAAGTGTCAAAACATAGGATTTAAGATTTTATCCTAGAAATAAATTGATCCTCAGAAGGTCTTTTCAAAAATTTGTGAAAAATCTTTTCAACAACTAACCTCTGTTTTGAAGTTGAAGTTAGTTGGTGAAAGCCTTGGGTTTCAACGGTTAAAGTGTACCCCCCGCACTAAGCAAGATGGTGAAAGCGTAACATGGATTTCTCTTCAATGACTCCAGAAACCAAAAAGGGACACGCCAACCACACATCATACAATCGTCATGGAAAGCTAGTCGAAACAAATGATGATGATGATATCGTTGTTCACATTTTAATAGGACATTATGGCGGATCGCGCTCACGTATTTCATGCGATAACAAGAGAAGGGCTTGAGGTGACGAACTCTCAATCATCATTGAAGATAGAGGAGAAAGTACCAGCCATCCGACAACATCAAATCAACATTTCTTATTTTGAACTCGCGGTGTTCACAGACTTCTATGATGAGGTTTCATATTTTAATTGATAACACAAGGAATTTTCACCAGCGCCATCCTTTTTCTTTATCAAGAAGATTACCGTGTCAACCGTGTGCAAATCGACCGACGTTCAAGTCGCAGATGGCAAGGAAGAAAGGAGGATTACTGCTGAGGAAAGAGCTAGATAGTCTATCCTTTTTGCAGTCTTATCCAGATGTGCAGAAGTGATTCTCAGACGTAGGTTGTATGGAATATGTGGAAAAGTTACAGGAAGGTTATCACCAGGCAACAACAGAAGCCTTTGCCAAGTCATATGATGGAAAGAAAGCTATCGTGGGCTCTCTGGAAATGATAATTGATGAAGCTTCCATCGCTACAACAACTGGCTTACCTAGAACAGGCCAAAGTTGGTTTAAAACAACAGTGACCAAGAACTTGGATTTCAGGGTATACATCAATGCAGAATTTCGAAGCATAACCTGGAAGAAAAGCATCCTTATTTCTTACTTGGAAGATGAATGGAAAGATATGTTCAAAGGCATTCAATTATACTTAACCTCAGAAGGCAGGTATGACAAGTTAATGTTATATCATTTCAGACTTCTAGATCATTTCACAGGGAAGATCCTTCTGAATTTGCCTTTCTTCCTTCATAAGAGCCTAACCAAAGTGTGTAAGAAGATCATAGACGAACCTTTAAGCATAAAAAACGCCCTTTGTCATTATGGCCCGATTAAAATGATCATTTTGGAAGAACTGAGACGAAGAGAAAGAACTTGGCAACACTTTCTTTTTTGGGAAGGTTTTGAGACCCAAACTCAACCTATAAATGAAAAGAAGAAAGCAGACAAAAAACAGTCAACTCCTCAGAACAACTCAAGGAGGAGGAGAGCTCTCCCAAAACCACCAAAGGACAAAAATTCTAGCATAAAGCCCAAGAAAGCTAAAAATAAACTAGATTTTGAAACAAACTCAGAGCAATCCACAGTGAAAAAGACAAATGTTCTAAATTTTCCATACATAGATTCAGATACAGAGCCAAAAAAGGAAGATGAAAGTCCAGCCATCAAAAGTCCAGAGTACTCCATGGAAATTGCACAGGATTATGAAGCTGTTACTCCCAAAGATGAAGGTGAAACCTCAAGAAACAAGAAATCAAAGAAATCACAAAAGATTAAGGAGTTGAAAGAGGTAATAGCACAACAGGAGGTTCTTGAAAGAGTGATAAAGGCAATATATAAAGCCTTATCAGAGAATTTTGCAAAGACAAATGCAACTTTTGAGAAGCTAGCACATGAAAGTATTAAAGACAAAAAGAAGAAGAAGAAAATCACAAAGGATTATAACATCTTATGGTGGTTAGTTAAGCGCCTGAAGAGGAAAATAAAAAAATTGAAGGAAAAGATTAACACACATCCATATTTATAGGTGTTGGCCCAGGTTGCTATAAATTTGCAGGGAGAGCAATCAAAAGAACATTGAGGTTTTGATGGAACAACAATTTTGAATATGAAAGGTTTCCTTTTTGACCAAAACAGAGCTTTCACCAGCATAAAAGGCCAAATTATAACCAATTAGATGTTGAAAAGCAGAGCTTTCATCAGCTAATTAGCAAATCTTAAGGCGAAATAGCTGGTGGAACTACATAATGAAAATTTTGGAAAGCTAAGCTGGAACAGAGCAATTTTGGAGTGATTTAAAGGGTAAGTGAGTATCAAAATATTAATCACCGAATCAATAAACATTCAGTATCAAAGATTCTTGGAGATTTTGGGGGTGAATGTTTAATTGGTCAACTAAAGTTTTGGTTACAGTTGTTGAAAGATTTCCAGCCTTTGAAGACATGTGTCTTTTCCCTGCACGACACATCAGAGACATAGAAGTGATGAAGACCAGATGTCAAGATCAACTAAGAAGACAATTCGATCCCTAGGAACTAGTTCTTTAATTATCCTATTGTATTCAGTTAGTTTGAATTTCTATATTTAGAAATCTAGATCTAATTTTTCAGGATCTTAGACTTGTTGTAAAGGCTATAAATGCCTATATTTTTATTATATCGGGGTTCAATCTAGGATACATTTTTGCTACTGTAATAGACTCTTATTTGATAATAGAATCACAGTTTTCTTTCATCTTCAATATCAGATTGGTCATGTATTTCGTCTCTCTCAATTGAATTCAGTTTGTCTTAGCTTCTAAAGACTATCATCTCTTTATTAAGCTCATAAACTTGAATTGGAGAACATCCTTGCTATCTTGTATGAACCTGCACCTTATTGTATTTGGTTACCAATATTAGTATCCTTCATCCTCTGTTTAAACTATTTTGTCTAATTATTGATCTCTAAAAGCACTATCTTATTCGAATGTATGATGAGTTGTCCATTTTATTAGTTATTGAGTTATCCCATTGATCCAAGCATACCTAAATTATCTTTTCTTAAGTTACCAAGCATCTTTGGCTTACAACCCCAAAGAGTTTCTTGGAAAGCTAACATAACCAACACATTTGGTTTCACTCAATTTTGATATATTATGAAGAAGTTATGATGTTTTTACCTGAAACACTTGTTTTTGACTAGTTTCAGGACTAGCCACAAACCCCATTTTCAACTGAGTGTAACTTCAAAAGTACAACGACCCACGAGTTGAATTTTTTACCACAGATACTTGGATATGTTTTCTCAATGGCATATAAATTTCACGGTTTGAATCATTATAGAAAAACATTTATAGCGAAAATGGTGAGATGACCTGTAAATAACATACCTTAGAAAGCACCATCAAAAGAATTTATCCTTCCTTGCATTTCGGCCTTATTTTCTTCACCTTTGTAACACACCCACTACCATAATTCAAAAATTTTGGGGTTAATCTCCCACAAATGAGAAATCTCCTCCAACCCGTATTAGCAAAATACCAATCCCTGACTCTATACCAGGATTCGGGGTTCCTCCTATCGAGGTTTTGACGCCCACGATATCTTGACAACTACAAACACCGATCTCTGATAGTGTTCCTAGCGTACTGGC
>JASDQU010311937.1:1576-13564 GCA_032191745.1 Picea mariana | reverse complement strand
ACTTCTTTTTTTATAGTAATAGTTTTCAACAATATGTCCTATACTACCACAATTAAATCATTTGAGAGGAGACTTACGTTTGTATCTTCCACTTCCTTTCTAGAACATTCTTATGAAATTTGTTATTTCTTCATCAAGGTTGTTATCCTTGTCTTTTGTCTTCTTTATGGCTTTAAAGACTGCTTCATTGTTTGTCTGGTCACTTTCTGTACCTGTTCTCATTTCATATGCCATAAGAGTCCCATGTAATTCATCCATTGTCATTTTGGTCAAGTCTCTAGTTTCTTCAATGGCAGATACCTTAGCATCATACTTCAAGAGAAGTGATCTCAACACTTTTTGTACAACCAACGATTCATCGATCTCTTCACCTAATCCTCTGATAGCATTAACAACTTCATCAACTATAAGAAGATAGGTTGCAATATCTTCCTTTTCATTCATCTTCAAATTTTCAAATTCTGCTCTATGTCATTGAAGCTTGACTTGCTTAACTTTTGGATCACCTTCGTAGATATTCTTGAGTTTGTCCCATACCTCTTTAGCAGTGCTGCATCCCATCACTTTTCTAGCAATGTTTGGTGCCAATGTTGCTAGAATAACATGTCTGGCTTTTTAATTACAACNGAGGAGAATTACCTTTGTATATTCGACTTCCTTTCTGTAACCTTCTTACGAAATTTTCTATTTCTTCATCAAGGTCGTTATCCTTGTCTTTTGTCTTCTTTATGGATTTAAAGGCTGCTTCATTGTTTGTCTGGTCACTTTTTGTACCTTTTCTCATTTCATATGCCATAAGAGTCTCATGTAATTCATCCATTGTCATTTTGGTCAAGTTCCTAGTTTCTTCAATGGCAGAGACCTTAGCATCATACTTCAAGAGAAGTGATCTCAACACTTTTTATACAACAAATGATTCATCAAGCTCTTCACCTAATCCTCTGATATCATTAACAACTTTATCAACTCTAAGAAGATAGGTTGCAATATCTTCCTTTTCTTTCATCTTCAAATTTTCAAATTCTGCTCTATGTCGTTGAAGCTTGACCTGCTTAACTTTTGGAACACCTTCATAGATATTCTTGAGTTTGTCCCATACCTCTTTAGCAGTGCTGCATCCCATCACTTTTCTAGAAATGGTTGGTGCCAATGCTGCTAGAATAACATGTCTGGCTTTTTAATTACAACTCATAAGCTTCTTCTCATTTGGATCGGTTGGAGCATTATTTTGGATTACATAGCCATTTACAACTGAGTACCAAATGTCTACTCCCAAAGTCATTATGTAAGTTTTCACTCTATCACTCCAGTGTGCATAATTTCTTCCATCAAATTTTTGAATCTCATTTGAAATGTGCTCATGGTCATCCATCTCTGCTCAGGATTTTCCTTCCAGTGGTTAAATTGTTCTGAAGGCAACCTGCTCTGATACCAATTGTTGATACTGAGAGGGGGGTGAATCGGTATCAAGTAAAATTTAAAATCTTTTTCAACTTACACTTAAACCATTCAATTATATCCAATGAACAATGAACAATAGTATAAGAGTTACACCAATACACCACAATACACCATGCACAATATATGAGAGATAATCAATAATTATTGTTCAAGGGAAGTAATGACTTCCAAAGGTAGCTACAACTTCCAAATGTAAAGGGAGGGATAAACCTCCAAGATGAAGATACAATCCTACAATATCAATAGAGAGTTGAACTCTTCCACCCAAGAATATATGAGAGATAATAAAACTTTACATTAAATCATCACCATCGACCAATCATCACATAGAACCTGATAATGCTTCTTGAGACTTCTACAATTTCTACAAATCTTCAATTCTTGGAGTACTTTGATCCTGTATATAATATTACTCAATGTATTCCATGAAGCTCCTCCAATTTTCACTCCTTGAATCCTCCCCAAAAAGAGGTTATAGAAAGAATGGTAGACTTTATTCAATTTTTGTCTATTCAGGAGAGTGAACTTGCACAGAATTCCTCGTGCTCAATAGATAACATCCAATTCTGAAAATTGTACACAAGAAACTACAGTCCATACTCTTTCCAATGAAAATTTTCCCACTTCATTTGGATTCTCGATGAAGCAGTTATGATTGTTTTACCCAGAACACATGTTTATTGACTAGCTTCAGAACTGGTCACAAACCCTATCTTCCACAGAGTGTATCACCATAATTATAATGAATCAAGAGATGAAATTTTTACCAAATTTACCTTGATATGTCTTCTCAATACCATAGATATTTCACCATTTGTATCATTCTAGAAGAAACGTTATAGAAAAAATGGTAAGATGACCTGAAAATAACATACCTTAGAACACATCACCAAAAGACTTCATCCTCCCTTGAAATCCGGCTTTATTTTCTTCTTATTACCTCTGATATTCGACTTTTATCAAATGAATGTATAATGATGTTTATTTATACCATTCATGTCACTTCCTTTTAACATTAGGTCCGACTTGACACTTTCTTATTTTTTAATTCGTTTCTTTGATTATCTTCAGGGCCTACATATACTTCCTTCTTCAATTCACTTTGTCATCTTCAAAAATTCATTTCTCCTCAACCATGAGGATCCACGTGACATGCCACATACCATCGAAAACAACATGATGTATATTATCCATCCATGGTTGTTGTATCTACATGTGCATTTTCCTTCATGTCCAAATACTTTCATCAATCTTACGGTCCAAAACCCATGACTAGGGTTGACATCAATGACAACAACCAATCTTCCAACAATCTGAAGGTGACTTATAGTGCTAACATTTCTGGCGCTGCTGTCGGGGATCAAATGAAAACTTTTCCCTAGGATAGAATGACAAAGAAGATCTAATTCTAAAGGTGCATCATATATCAGTACCATTGAAGATTGCAACTTGAACCTGGCGACTCCACTATTTCGACTACATTGTTTCGGTTCTAGCTCCTAAAGGCAGACACACGAGGTTCACTTCACTGCTTCCTCTAGCAATGCATGAATCTAACCTAGAGAAAATTATCAGAAAGGGAAAGAATGCTCAAAAGGTACTTTTATCACTCCAGGAGTCCTTCTCATGTTGTAGCTAGAAGAACCCTGGTAACTTAAAGTATGTTTTGATTTTCTATGTACGTTGGATCAAATGGGATAACTAAACAACTAGTTCACTCTCAATACACTTAAATATATATAACCAGATCAGACAATGCTTTCAAAAGTCAATAATCAGATAAATAATTGAACTGATGGGTGAAGAAAGACTATATTTATCAACCAGAACACCTACGTGATGGGTTGAATAAAGATAGTACAAATTACAATTAAATCAATGTTTATGAGTTGATTAATGAGATGAAAGACATTTGCAACTAGACAAACTTAGATAACAGTAATCATCCAAAGTATAGGAAAAGAGAGAAGATGTCAATCTAATATTAACAATGAATTAAACTTGTGTATATGTATTATATGCAAAAGGTCTAGTACAATAGCAGTATGGTCTAGTCTCTAGCCTCGAACCCCATTCTTCCTTAGAAGACATAAGATTTATACATTTTACAATAAAGTTCAAGATCCTATAAAAATGAATCTGAAATGTTAAAAATAGAATAAAATCAAACAACTCTTAATAATAGAATCAAGTCCTATCATAAGGGATCAAGCCCTTATCCTAGTCTTCAACAATCATCGACAACTCCAATAATCTTTGATGTCTTCAACATCATTCATGATGATGAAAAGGCACTTTGAAATATTCCTTTGACAGATGGGCAGTATTTTGACCAAAAATAGAGACTCTCTTCAACCTTTATCTCCTTTACCTTGGCTTCAAAAACTTAAAAGAGATAGTGATCTCTATCCCTTTTAATTTTATCATTCATTTAGAACCCTCCTTGAAAGATTTGGCAATGAAAATATTTGATCTGAGTGAAAAGAAAAGAAATATGTCAATCTTTGCGTTTTCGGTGGATAAGGAGCCAAAAATTGTATTGAATAAGCCACCTAAAGCCCTGTTTTCGGTTGCTAAGGGAACATTTCAAAACCCCTGTAAGCCACCAAAAAGGCAGTTTTCTTTATCAATAGAAAATAGAGTTCTAATAGATCTTATCTTTCTCTTTTCTAGGATGACGCCTCATTTTTAGCACTATTAGTGAAAAAGTGTTGACATCTAATGCAAACAAAAGTAGAGTGCTATTTGAACAACACCTTTTGAACATTTTCTTGATCTTTAACATCTGGACTTTGTGATGATGTGCTCCTATACTATAGTACTACTCAGCCTTCGTACCATGTAATTATTTTTGATTCCTGTATCACAAAGTATGTTATATTCTTGATCTTACCTTTCAAGGAGAAAACAGAACATGAGCAAGATATGGAAGCCCAGCTACTGTAGAATTCTTGGTCTTGAGTTCTTGCTTTCACTTTGCTTGATCTTTTATGATCACCTTTTCACACCAGATTCAACAGCAACTTCAATTGTCTGAATGTTTTGTAGTTCCATTGATTTTAAACATAGTTTCATTTGATCCAAAGCTACTGACACATGATATCACTGCAATTACTCCATCTAGTGCATCTCTTCCCCTTTCCAAATCTATAATCAGGAAGCACTGCTTTGACATAAATATCAATTAGTATGCGTTTTCATCTATTTACAATCTTTGAAAAAGGTAGTCGTGCATGATTTGATTGATGTTGACTACTAATTTGCTACTTTATTAAAGAATTTTGAACCATCTACACTTTTCAAACATCCTTTCCCTCTCTCTTTTAAATTTTGTTCTCCATTTTGAAGTATCCTGAATTCTAGGCATTATACCATTGAGTTCTGGGTAGCCTTAAGCAATGGCTATCACTCCTCTATCTGTAACTGCCTGCTCTTTTGTTGTTCCATAAATTATGTAACTATAACCCTCAAACAAAATATTTTCCATCTACAGCAAATGTGCCTCTCCAGGCCACATAGAATTGTTTCAAATATTGCAAATTAGTGGTAGTTTCTTGGATATGTTGGGACTAATGCCCATGTATAGTGAACAGAGTTGTTGAAAGTCTGCATGTACACTATGACAATATCTTGAATAACATGACTATTCATTGCTTTAGAACTTGTGTAAAGTATGGCATGAATATGTGCAAGCTGAATAACAACATAAATAGGATTTTCAACACCATATGATGCTCTAAATGGATCGATAATCTTCATATAAAGCACTCCACTAATGAAATACTGACGGTGTCTTTTGTAATTGTAGATTGATCTAGAATAGGAATAGATTTCTCTTTCAAAATGTGCACACAGGCGATATGACCAACAAACAATATCAAAATATGAATGTTTGTATCAAGAGTTCTGCCATATTTCCCAAATCTCTCTACAACATAAGCAATATTTTCAAGGACGATGCGTTCACAACTATTTCTTCTTCATATGACTTCAACTTAGAGCTGGAGCTCTCTGTACTGGGCAATGCATTGTAAATATTCAAAATCAAAACTTCATTCTATAGATTTCGATCTTTGGATTTCAATCAGGAGGAACCCCAGGAAAGCACAAAACGATCTTTTCACCACTATAGCAAAAACCCCAAATGGGTATCAGCAAAACACTAATAACTGAATGCCCATTTAGAATTTTGAATCGAAACGTGACATCCCACTGTGGATCTTGCTATAACTATATGGGAATAATGGTTTCCTACACATTTGATGTGTAGAAGAAAACTTCTTGGCCCCAACTATTGAATAGGTTCTTTATCCTCATGACTTGGCACTTAGTCTTGCCATGTGGAATTGCTCCACATTAACACCAACTCGAAGAGATAGCTACAAGGTAATGGTATTGGGCTCGTCTTGATTTGAATGTGTGGCATGTGGACTTAGTTTATCTGTTGGCTTTGGTATATGTATGCGCTTGACAGACTTGGGGTTTGGCTTAGGTTTTAAACGCTCATGGCTTGGCTTGAGCCTGAGCCTATGGATTAATTTAGTGTTGACTTATGGACTTTTTCCTATTGCTATATTTGATATGTAGTGTGATGACTTTAGGATTACAATTAGAGTTTGACACTTGAGCACACGCCTCATTTATTTTGGTAAAAAATAACAAATTACAATCTAAAGAAACATAGAACTAGGATTTAGGCAATATAACAATTATGTGTTTGTGTAATGCAGGTCAAGGACATATTCATAAGGGTCTAGAGAAAACATGATGAATGGGAACTTAATGGGGAATTTGAAGGTATGGACTATGGAAAATGACCATAGAAAATGACAAATTAAGCGCAAAAGAATAAAATGCCTC
This sequence comes from Picea mariana, assembly GCA_032191745.1. Taxonomy (NCBI): domain Eukaryota; kingdom Viridiplantae; phylum Streptophyta; class Pinopsida; order Pinales; family Pinaceae; genus Picea; species Picea mariana. The sequence continues at coordinate 7,243 of JASDQU010311937.1, read as the reverse complement.
AAAATTTACAAAACCATTTGAGGAGATAACATCTGGCTCCAACTGGGATGGAGACCTCCTTGTGAGGCTCCAAGAACCTAGTAGTTCCAGTCGCCTTTACCATTGGGCTATGGAATCATTTGGCCTTTACAACTGATCCCCTGCAAACCTGTAGCTTGCCTGTAGCCTGCTCCGCTTATTCATGAAAACAGCTAAAAATGATCTAGTTTCTCGTATGTAGAGCTTATTTTCTTGCCTATTCCTAAACTAACCCATTGTACTGATGCTTAATCAAGTAAACTCATGTTTCCAATGAAGCCGTGTAAGAAACTAATTTGTTGAATCTATTCTTGATCTTGACTCAAAGAATAAAGGAATGCATAGCCAACATACATGTGGTTTACACAGATGATAGAACCACCTTTCTTCTAACAAGAATATTTTAACATTTATGCTACTCATGGATTCTAAAAACTCGGCAATAGGGTCATGAAAGATACAAATAAATACCTCTTCATTATATTGTTCCAACTGAAAGAAATGTTGCTTCACTTTTCCTTCACTGATCTCAATGTTGAATGTGGACCGCTCAACCTCTGTCGAAGAAACATATAGGATGAACTATTGATCTGGAATTTTCATCTCATCACCTTCCTCCTCATATCCATTGCAATCTTCCTTTGTCTACAAATTTGGAAGATGAGGGTTGCCCTTATTATTTGTTGCAGATTCAATATTGCTACATGTTGATCTATAAATCTATTTATCATCTTTTGAGTTTTCAAAAGAAATGATCTGATCTTCATGAAAAATCAAGATAGTATATGCATTTGATACAATGTCAAAAGCATCTACACTAAGCTTGTCATTCTGTAGGTCACCAATCTCTTGATCATAGAAAGAGGTATCTTCTACTGCAACAAAATCTTCGTGAATGTTTAATTCTTTATTTAACAAACTAAATTCATGACAACATTCGGGATATAGAAGGTCATCTCAAAACTTTCTTTTGCAAAATGAATGAAATGAAGCATGAAAGTCTTCCAAGGAACTAATACTTGCATTTGGAAGAGATCGGCACCAGTCAAGAGAAATTCCCTCTAATGAATACCTAGAAAGTTTAATATGAACATCCTCATGTATGATCTGAAGCCGATGAATAAAGTCATAAAAATCCAACAAGTGTTCAGCTGGCACTTCCCACTCTTCTCCTCAAAATCTGGGAAGACTATTTTCCCATTCATATTTACTAGGTATTGGATGAGGGTAACCAGAAATACTTGAGAAATTGAAAAATGCATACCTCTTGTTCATTTCATACCAGTGGAGTCACCAACGGATTTCTGAACAATGGATTCGCCACTAAATCTGTCCTTCATGGAGTCACCAGATAGATAATTACAACCAAAAATATGTCCAGACTTTGTCTATAATCAAAGCTAGATCTTGTCGTCTCCCAAGGAATATTTCTTCAACTTATGTCTTCTATCCTCGGCAACGATGCCAATTTTTTATCACTCCATGAGTCCTTCTCAGGTTGTAGCTCGAACAAGCTTGGTAACTTAAAGTATGTTATGTTTTTCTGTGTATGTTGGATCAAATCGAATAACTAAACAATTGGTTCACACTCAAGACACTTAAATATATATAACCAGATGAGACAATGCTTTCAAAAGTCAATAATCAGATAAATAATTGAACTGATGGGTGAAGAAAGACTATATTTATCAACCATAACACCTATGTGATGGGATGAATAAAGATAGTACATATTAATATTAAATCAATGTTTATGAGTTGACCAATGAGATGACAGTCATTTGCAACTAGACAAACTTAGATAATAGTAATCATCTAAAGTATAGGAAAAGAGAGAAGATGGAAATATAACTTTAACAATGAAAGAAACTTTTGTATCTGTATTATATGAAAAAGGTCTAGTACAATAACAGTATGGTTTAGTCTCCAGACTTGAACCCCTTTCTTCCTTAGAAGACATAATCTTTATAGCTTTTACAATAAAGTTCAAGATCCTATAAAAATGGATCTGAAATGCTAAAAATAGAATAAAATCAAGCAACTCTTAATAATAGAATCAAGTCCTATCATAATGGATCAAGCCCTTATCCTAGTCTTCAACAATCATCGACACCTCCAATAATATTTGACATCTTCAACATCATTCAAGGTGATGACAAGGCATTTTGAAATCTTCCTTTGACAACTGGGCAATATTTTGACCAAAAATAGAGAATCTCTTCAACCTTTATCTCCTTTACCTTGGCTTCAAAAACCTAAAAGAGATAGTGATATCTATCCCTTTTAATTTTATCATTCATTTAGAACCCTCCTTGAAATATTTGGAAACGAAAATCTTTGATCTGAGTGAAAAGAAAATCAGTCTTCCAGTCTCTGCGCTTTCGGTGGCTAAGGAGCCAAAATTTGTAATGAATATGCCACCAAAAGCCCTGTTTTTGGTTGCTAAGGGAACATTTCAAAACCCCTGTAAGCCACCAAAAAGGCAGTTTTCTTTCTCAATAGAAAATAGAGTTCTAATAGATCTTATCTTTCTCTTTGCTACAATGACCCCTCATTTGTAGAACTATTAGTAAAAAAGTGTTGACATCTAATGAAAATAGAAGTAGAGTGTTATTTGAACAAGACCTTTTGAAGATTTGCTTGATCTTTAACATCTGGACTTTGTGATGATGTGTTCCTGCACTATAGTACTGCTCAGCCTTCGTACCATGTAATTATTTTTTATTCTTGTATCACAAAGTATGTTATATTCTTGATCTTACCTTTCAAGAAGAAAACATAACATGACCAAGATATGGAAGCCCAGCTACTGTAGAATTCTTGGTCTTCAGTTATGGATTTGACTTTGCTTCATCTTTTATGATCACCTCTTCACACCAAATTCAACAGCAACTTGAATCGTCTGAATGTTTTGTAGTTCCATTGATTTTAAACATAGCTTCATTTGATCCAAAGCTACCGACACATGATATCACTGCAATTACTCCATCTAGTGCATCTCTTCCCCTTTCCAAATCTACAATCAACAAGCATTCCTTTGACAGAAATTTCAATTAGTATGTGTTTTCATCTATTTACAATCTTTGAAAAAGGTTGGCATGCATGTTTTTATTGATGTTGACTGTTGATTTGCTTCTTCATTAAAGAATTTTGAACCATATACACTTTTCAAACATCCTTTCCCTCTCTCTTTTAAATTATGTCCTCCATTTTGAAGTATCCTGAATTCCATGCATTATACCATTGAGTTATGGGCAGCCTTCAACAATGGTTATCGCTCCTCTATCTGCAATTGCTTCCTCTTTTGTTGTTCTAGAAATTATGAGAATATAACCCTCAAACAATATCATTTCCATTTGCAACAAATGTGCCTCTTTGGGCCACATAGTATTGTTTGAAATATTGCAAATTAGTGACAGTCCCTTGGATATGTTAGGACTAATGCCCATGTATAGTGAACAGAGTTGTTGAAAGTCTTCCTGTAAACTGTGACAATATCTTGAATAACATGACTATTCATTGCTTTAGAACTTGTGTAAAGTGTGGCATGAATATTTGCAAGATGAATAACAACATAAATGGGATTTTCAACACCATATGATGCTCTAAATGGATCGATAATCTTCATATAAAGCACCCCACCAATGAAATATTGATAGTGTCTTTTGTAATTGCAGATTGATCTGGAATAGGAATAGCTTTCTCTTTCAAAATGTGCACACAGACGATATGATCAACAAACGGTATCAAAATATGAATGCATGTATCAAGTGTTCTACCATATTTCCCAAATCTATCTACAGCATAAGCAATATTTTCAAGGACAATGTGTTCACAATTGTTTATTCTTCATATGACTTTAACCTAGAGCTGGAGCGCTCTGTGTTGGGTAGTTCATTGTAAATATTCAAAATCGGAACATCATTCTGTAGATTTTGATCTTTGTATTTCAATCAGGAGGAACCCCAAGAAATCACAAGCGATATTTTCACCACTACAACAAAAACCCCAAATGGGTATCCGCAAAACACTAATAACTCAACGCCCATTTAGAATTTCAAGCTGAAACGTGACATCCCACTGTGGATCTTACTATAACTAGATGGAAATAATGGATGCCTGCGCATTTGATGTGTAGAAGAAAACTTCTTGTCCCCAACTATTGAATAGGTTGTTTATCCTCGTGACTTGGCACTTAGTCTTGCCATGTGGAATCGCTCCACAATAACACCAACTCGAAGAGATAGCTACAAGGTAATGGTATTGGGCTTGGCTTGATTTGAATGTGTAGCATGTGGACTCGATTTATCTGTTGGCTTTGGTATATATATGAGCTTGATAGACTTAGGGTTTGGCTTAGGCTTTAAACACTCGTGGCTTGGCTTGAGCCTGCGCCTATGGCTTAATTTAGTGTTGACTTATGGACTTTGTCCTATTGCTAGATTTGATATGTAGTGTGATGACTTTAGGATTAGAATTAGAGGTTGACACTTGAGAACACACCTCATTTATTTTGGTAAAAAATAACAAATTACAATATAAAGAAACATACAACTAGGATTTAGGCAATATAACAATTATGTGTTTGTGTAATGCAGGTCAAGGACAGAGTCACAAGGGTTTGGATCAAACATGATGAATGGGAACTTAATGGGGAATTTGAAGGTATGGATTATGGAAAATGACCAAGGAAAATGACAAATTAAGCACAAAAGAATAAAATGCCTCAAAATTTACAAAACCATTTGAGGAGATAACATGTACCTCCACTATTGTACCAAGTTTTTCTGATAATTTGCATAATCCATCTTTACAAACTCCAGTAATTGTTTATGATTCTCCTATTATACAAACTGCTGGAGTTTCAAGAAATTTAAGTTCTGGGAGTTTTCCTGCCGATTTCTCCCCTCCTATTCTTGGTTTGGAAGGAGAGAGATTTGACACCCCTTTCTCCCCCGAAGTTGTGAAGTGGAAGGAGAGAGATTTGACCTTAGAATACTTTCCTACTCTAGACTTTACTACTCCTCCTCATATTAGAGTTTTTGCAGTTACAGAAGGGGAAACCTTTGTTACCTCTAGCTCCTCATCTTTATCTCCCAACACTCAACCTTTTCCTTTTTCTCCCAGAAGCACTACACTAGTTTCACCTATCCAAACTCCATCCCCTTTGGTTTTCCCTCCAATTCACATCCCAATGGTAGGTGATAATCCCCCCAGAAGTAGAATGGATACTATAGTGGCTACTAGGTATGCCCCTCTTGTTATTCCTCAGCCTCTAACTGCTCTCCCAATTGATGGCTACCTTAAATAAATGCCCAAGTTCACAGGTGAGGGAGATATAGCCGTAGAGGAGCACCTTGCAACCTTATATAGTTATGATGACAATTATGTCATTGTGATTGAATATGTATGGACGATTTTTTTTTTTCATAGCCTTGATGGAGAGGCCAGGAAATGGTACAGGGCTTTGCCCCCTGGATCTATTGATGGGATTGAAGCCCTTGATGAAGCCTTCTTAAAGAATTGGGGTGATAGAAAGGATTTCCTTTACTATATTACAGAGTTTGGATCACTGAAGAAAGGGGAAGGGGAATATGTTTCTAACTTCTCAAAGAGGTTTAATATAATGTATAATAAAATTCCCACTAA
>JASDQU010311934.1:12402-25966 GCA_032191745.1 Picea mariana | reverse complement strand
CAGGGAGCTGATGATCAGATCACAAGAGACTGCCATCAGTGGGAAGATGAGTAGAAGGGAGACTGCCAGAACAACAACAACAACAATAACAAAGATATGGAGCAGAGAGACAACTCCAAAGAATTGTTTGGGATCCAGGAGGATTTCAATAGCTGATATGGGAAGCTCATGAGCAGGAGCTCATGATTTTTGCAGCAAAGGAGTATGATGCAGAAGCATCTCTCCAAGCCATCTATGCGCCAGCCAACCAACCAACTTAGTGCACACATTCAATGAGGAAAGGCACAACCCTTTCAGGTTTTGAATTTGAATGTGAAGGCATTCAATATTGTAAGGCTGTTAGAGCCAAAAGGCCATGCCTATATGTAGGCGTTAGATGTAGATATCCTTTAATGGTTGTAAGGCTGAGATCTAGCTCCGATTTGGACTAGACAACCATTAATTGTAAATTCAATGTAATTGGATAGAGTAGGTATCTTGAAGGGAAGAGCTCGAAGAGACCCTCATGTAAAAGATCTTGGATCTTGTATTAGAGAAGAGAGAGCTGTAGCAGGAAGTTGTAAGAGAAGAACCCATGTACAGAAGTTCTGAATTAATATAAAGAGCTTTGATTCAGACTCATGGTGTTATGATTCTTTCTGTGTGACATGCTGAATGATATGCTTATGGTTGTTTACTCTCTCTACTATGCATTTGTGGTTATGCTATGTTGAATGTAGGATTTCATGTTGAATGTTGAAGTCTGAGAGAGAGAGAATGAGTTTCAATTGTTTCTCTTCCTGAGTGAGAGAAGTTCCTGGAAGGAGTGCAATGAAATCGTTCGCAAGGAGTGCATTGAAAAAGGTTCAGGGTTTATCTCTAAAAGATCAGGAGGGATACCGTTGTTCTCATTCCAACAGAAGTGCAGGAGTAGCACAGGAAGTCGTGCAAGGAGTGCAAAGGTGTTGGAAGTCTTAGGACTTATCAACAAAAAGGGGAGTTGAAGGACTGCTGTTGCAGAGGAGGGCACAGAGTCGAAGAGTTCAAATACTTTAAAGTATTTGAGGGATTGCCGCAAGGAGTGCACGCATAATTCCTTATGAGACTCGAGTTGTGAAGAAATCACAAGAGGGTTAATGCCTTTGAAGTATCCCAGGTTCAGTGAAGTGAAGTTGCCTTGCAGGTGGATAAGTCCCGACGAAGGAATACCTCATTCATTTTGCAAAAGTTGTTAAGGAAGGAACGGACGGTCAGAATTCTCCGTGGAGAATTCGCAAAGTCCCGAGGGCCATTAGATCTTGTAGAGGAGTAAGGGGAGTTACGGAAAGTGATTTTCAAAGCATAAGTTTAGGAGAATTAGGGACATTGGATCCAAGCCGACGAGGGTCGTCGGATCACTCGTGAACTCTCATTTCGGAGTTCGGAGGTTTGAAGGGGTAGAAGAATTCATGTCAGAACTAGAGGATGACAAAGTGACAAGTGGTGCACTTGTCGCCAGGTGGAGTCAAACTCTGTTGACTATTTTCAGGGTTTCGTGGCTTGGAGAAATGAGATCTTGGCATCAGGAATCGCGAAATTGCGAAGTGCAAAATTCTAAAAAGGCAGAAAGTTCCGTTGTGGGGCCAACATTTGATAGCGTGTTGGAATTCGACATTTCGGCATTCAGGAAGACAAGAGGTAAGGGATTCTTTGTTCCAGAATTCTCAAAATCATGAAACGCGATACGACTGTGCAAGAGGAGGACGTAGCGACATTTTGAGGATTCATCATTTCGGGTTTCAGCATTTGGAAGGCCGAGAACTCGACGACAGGTATCGCAAAGTCGCGATCCCCGAAGTCTTGAATTGAGCAAAAGGGCATGACATTCTTTTGGCCCAAAGGGATTGAGTTGGCACCTGGTGTTTGTCCATGCAGGCTCAGCTCATAAGGACCCGTGGATCAATTAGTTGAAGGTTCTGATAGGGATCCAAAAGAGCCACTTTGGCTCAGAGAGGGAGATTTGGACGATTCTGTGAGCGGATCTCGACCTGTGGGTTGGGGGTTTGCTTCAACAGGTCCCTCTAAGCATTGTTCAACTGCAGTGATGACTTTCTCCAGTTCTTCTCCTTGGCCTTCAATCTATGTGAATAGTTTACAAGCCTCATCCTATGTTGGTTGGAGCCTCTGAGTCACTTCCATGACTTTTCTCTAAATGGTGTGGACCTCCTGTTGAGCAGTGCGCTGCTCTTGGGATCGCTTCATCCTATCAACGGTCGACAGGGGCTTCAACTACATCTCTAATGTTTCTGCTTGTTGATTTGCCTCCTGAAGCTGTGACTCTAGTGCCTTCAGTTCAGGATCCTCAGTGAGTCTCTCATAAGTCTGGGCACTGCAATCACTTAGCTATTTACATTCCATGGCGAGGGCCTTGATTCTCTCAACTGTGCTTCGAGAAGTTGCTTCTCATTGATCCCACACATCCTGTGGAGTACTGGGCACTTTTCATAGCTCTAATTCTCCTATTCTTTGTTGAAGTAGCTGGATAGCTTTCGCGAGCTATGCTACTTGATGCTCCACTTGGTATTCTGCCTTTGGCTCTAAGCCCGTCATAGAGCGAAGTTCTCTGTCGACTTCTTCTTTGACTCCAAGATGCTTTGTGAGCATCTACTATTTTTTTTACTTGACTTGTTCCCTCTCTTCTTCAAACTTAGATTGAATGTCATCCTTCTCCTTTTGTGTGACCCGACGTTGCTCTACCATTTCTTCTTGGGATTGTTTCAGGGCCGCTATGGCTTGGTCTTTCTCAGCTTGTATTTGACAAAGGTGAGATTTGGTCACATCATCTAGTCAACGGAGTTGGGCAGGAACATCTCCTAACTCTGGTTCTTTTGATGGCGGGGGCCCAGTGGATACTGCGCGGCTAGATTGAAGGGACTGTTGTACCCCTTTGAGTTCAACCTCAATACTTTCGTACATCTCCTCCTGCTTGGCTTCATGTTTTTTCAAGATGTCCCGTGAGGCATCTGCTACAACTGCGATGATGAAGTCAAAGTCATCTATAGTGAGCACAACCTGCATCTTAGTCAAAGTGGCTCTGGATTTCTTTCGGGAAGTGGGTTTTGTGGGGGAAACCTTCCTTTTCTTCAAGGGATCAGCCTCATCAACAAGATCCCTATGCGGTGTTAATTCACCTTGCTTCTGCTGATCTTCTTTTTCATTGGTCTCTTCTTGATCTACTTCGTCATCACCCCCTCGACCAAGTGATATTGAAGTAGTTTCTTCCGATGCGTTGCTCAAGTTTTGAACCTCTTCAGTCTTCTTCCTTCTGTTAGGTCCAGGAGTATCCTTTGCTTCATGATTGGTCTCAGGGTTGCCGATTAGTTTAGGGTCTGAAATTTCTACGGGGTCAATGGGGATGAGGAGCTCTGTAGACCAGTCCTTCGTTATCTCTTCGAGGTCCTGCTCTGTGAGCTTGTAGTATGACTGAATCTCTTCTTTATGCTCATTTGCGTGCGTGGTGATATAAATGAAGTGTCAATCTACACAAAACTTCATGAGGGGTCAGAATCGATGCAGGGTGTTTGGCGTCATGAGAGGGACAACTTTGATAGCCCTCTTTAGTTGGAGATAATATGTATGAAATACTGCATTCGACTGCCATTGTTTTCCCATATCGCTTGAGTACCAGATCATGGTGAACTTCGCAGTGAGCGGCTCAAACGGCTCAATGTACAGGAAGGTCGCACCTTCTGGCATCTATCAAGCGGTAAATGTGATGAGGATCAGGAGCCAGCTAAAGTGGAACTCATAGCCCTGATCCTGAGCTTCATGGCATTCTAATTCCAGCTGGTTGACCAAGTACTTCACCTAGTTCATCTGGATTCCTTCTACACATTTCCCGACGAGGTCAACAACGAATCCTGTGACCTGTGTAGGTTTGTTCTTTCTCACATGCTTTCCTGCGATCAATTGGCAGGCTAGGCACACTGCACCATTTTGGATGGAAGATACCTTGTAGCCTCGCATTCCCTTTTCTACATTGCTATATGTGTCTTTGATCTTCTGTGCCAATGCGTGATCTGTAGCCTTCCTTGGGTAGAAGTCTTGCAGGTCGAGTCCTTGCATAATCAATTCGATGATCCTATGAATCAACACAGGATTGACTGTGATGTGTCAGTCTAGCCATAGGTATCCTCCATGGTAACATGAGAGTAGGAGCTTAACACACGCGTTAACCTCCTGGTGCCTTCCAAAGTGTGGAATCTTCATTACATTCAAGAGGGTGGATTGCGTGAGGTTCATAGTCCATGGTTGGGGGATTATTTTCGAGTTCTTCCCCTTCATCCTGGTCAAGTATTTGTAAGGAGTGAACATACTATGGTTCTTGCAGTCTCCTAGGTTGAATTCGTTGAAATTCAACGTCGCGATCTTATCCTGCTATGTTCTAATTGTGTGTATCCCCTTTGAGAGGTACGCAGTAACCATGGTGTAATCAAAGTCCATTGGGATGCTATCATGGCTCACCGCGTCGGCCAGAGGTGGGATGTAGTCAGGTAAGATGGCCAAGATTAGCTTCATGTTTTCCAAGTAATCTAGGTGCTTGGTTCTTTTCTTTGCTGCCGGTCGGGATGGTCTAGATCCGCGAGCAGTCGATGGAGAGGCTTGCACTCCTCTCTTTGAGGAATCTTGAATACCCACAGAAAACACTTTCTCAGCCATGAGGTCGATTAGAACTTCTTTGATGATTTTCTCTGTGGCACTGAGCTGATCTGACATGCACGCTTATATCGTATAACTCAAATGGATGAATGAGTTCTCAAAGAAATAGAACTGGTGTTGATATTACTAAGCACAATGCAGTAGTAATGAGTTGGCTAGGATACAATTCAAAAAAGTGTTTTCGGTTCAACAGTCAGCGCAATAAGTAGACAACAGTGTAACAGGTCTCTCCAATGGACGAGAGGCCTTCATAAATGTGGTTCTGTCTGTTGTGGCGTGGTCCCAATGGTCGGGTGGTGAGATTTCTGTCCATACATGTTGTTCTAACCATTCGAGGCATCGACTAACATTTATAATGCTTTCAATGGCTATATTGCTTCGCCATGTTGCGTTGTTCTGATATCTCGGTGAAGCTCTAGTTTTGCAAACCTTCCTTCTGTGAAGTTCCCTCTGGAATCTTCTATAACCTTTCTATCTTTTCTCTCTTCTTAATGAGCTTCTTAGCCTTCTTCCCTGTAGTCTTCGTCTCGATTATCCTCTTTCCATTCTGATTCTTATCTCCTTTTGGCATAGTAACTTCGCGCTGTTGAGATTATTTCAGAGGGTCAGAGGGTAATACGTCTTCTCTATTTGGGGTAGGTGTTCTACTCGTTTGTGAGTCTGCTTGTGTTCTTTAAGCTTCGACATCCAAGTTTCTAGTTCTAAGTAGCTTCAATCTTTTCTCCTGTTCTTCAATCAAGTGTGCTATCCTCCTAGTCATGAAATCTTTTAATTCTTGCTTCTTCTGCTCTAAGACTTCCTCTTCTTTCCTTCTAGCCTGATCCATTTCAATCCAAGGTTTTCCTAGTAATATAGCAAATGGGGCGTTGTTCTCAATAAATTTAACAATCTCAAAATATTCCTCTTTCAAAGTTCCATGAGCACTCATAGATATTTGGGTGAGTCTTCCACATAGGGTTATCAACTTTCCTCTAAATAATTATATTCCTCCCAATGAAGGAATCATAACAGGATTTCCTAAAGTTTCCCAAGTTCTTTCTGTCATGATATTTACATGTGTTTCTTTATCCAGAACACAGTCAATGTCAAAGTCTCCTATTCTTGCTTCTATGCATTCTTTTTCTTTGAATATCTTTGATAAGTTGATATTTATGTGATCATTTAGGGTTTCTTTCATTTATAGAAATACATTCTCTGATTCTTTCTGGGGGTTCTTCCATGGTCTCAGTTTCTTGACCTTCCTTAGGGTTTTCTTGTCTCATATTCATTCTGTCAAGCTTAGAAATCATTCTAGGGAAATCTAAAACTTCATGATCCATATCTTTACAACAAAGACAACTAGGTCTTCTACCAGGGCATTCCTTAGAAATATGTCCCGGTCTTCTACAATAGTAACAAAGAGTTAATCCTCTATTTCTTTGAAATGATCCCCAATCTTTCCTGTATTACACACTAGGATCATAATAGATAGCCTACAAAAAGTTCTTTCTAGGATTCTGCATCCATTTGTTAGTTCAAACATTCTTTCTATGCATGGGAATAACATATCTTTCACTATTTTTGTCAGATCTACTCATATCAAACCTTCTTTCATCTAGATGTGCCCTACTTTTCAAGCTAGGAAAATTTTTATCAAAAATACCTAGATCCATACTTTTGAAACAAAATTTTCCACTTATCTTACCTTTTTAATAAAAAAATTTCACTGTTCTTACCTTTATCAGTGCACAAAGCTTTAAGATCTCACCTCTTTAACCAAAAAATTCTTACTTTACTTTTATCAGAGGAAAAAGTTTTCATGTCTTACCTCTTTTCTTCAGATCTGGATTTTCTTCTTGGCATAGATCTTCATAGGTCAAGTAGAATACTGCGCACTAGGGAAACTGATCTACGCACATAACTTTCTCTTTTTTGTAGTTCCCAACAAGCACAGTTTCAAGTCCCGACAACATAACCATTTTTTGGCACAAGGGCAGACCCAGGGTTCAATGCTTACAACAACGCACCAACAAAACCCTAACTACCGACCCTTTCGGCAACACCTGCAAAGAAGATGAAGTCTCACCCGAGGTAGAGGCAGGGATGGTTACAGGACTCAGATGTCTACAACCTTAGCTGGGACATAGATCTATGATTGTAACACTTTAACATAACACTTAGAAGTTATAGTTAATTAATATTCAGTCTTAGTTTACAACAAAACTAAACCCTAATAATAGATAAGTGTAGTATTCACACAGATCCAATAGATTCAAGCACTAAGCATACCAACATAGATCAAATCTAGCATTCAATCACATTATTCATCACTAATATATCATATTATATTCTTCTAAGAATATATCAGTACACTAGGCATTTAACCACATAAACAAGAGAAAAACCATAAATCACAAAGAAACCACAATGTAGGATATACATGTTTCACCCCCACCTTGGGGCTACGTCCACCAACTCTTCTTCTTTATTTCTTTCTTTCAATCTTCTACATGCACAGAGCCATGATATCTTACTCTGCAGAGGACATGAGATCTGTGCACACTCCGCTAGATCCTCCTTCCCTGAGTTACATCACAAAGCCTCTTTGCAGTCTCTTACAATCACTTTCACTTAACCTTGCAAATCTCACACAGTATGCACAAAGCATTTACAATCATCACTTGCACTTAGCATAGCACCAAAAACCTCCTCTTTGACCTTCTCTTAAATCACCTAGACTTCTATTTATACATTGAAAAGAGGGCCTAAACATGGGTAAACCCATGGGCCGACATCCCCATACCCGTTACATAATCCAAAAACCCAAAAAGCCCTAAAAAGGGGTCGAGATTCCGCGATATTTGCTTCGACTTGCGCTCTGCCTTCGACAACCTATCGAAGTCCAAAAGATAGGTCAAACATGACCAAGGATCCTTAAAAATTGGTCAAGGGCCATAAGATGTGCATGTTACATTTCAGATAGAGGTGTGGTGGGTGCGCAATGCGTAGTGAACATAAAACCTTTGGGTGCACTATGTGCAGAATGCGCAGAGAACAGAAATGTTGTGGGGGCACAATGCTTGAAATGCACGTCTGTGGGCTAAAAATCCCGCACACATTCTGAAACACGTTTTGGTGAAAAGTTTAAGTGGAATTCTCCTCCTCCAGCTCCAAATTTATCTCTTTGCAGGTAGGGCTAGGGGGGTTATGATCCTTGCAAGGAAAATAGGTAAAAAATAAGTGCTCAAACAACCCAAATGGGGAGGAAGTTGATACCTTATCCCTAGTATGGTCGCCAATCTGTTGTGTCCTTTTTGTCACTCCAATGAGAAAAAGAAGGGTACTTGCAAGTCTATTTGGGCCTGCTAGACAGGACAGAGGTTAGTGTATGAATAAAATGACTCAATCACATGAAATAAACAAACAACTAAGCTAACAACTAAATAAATAACTATAAAAATAAAACTAAAATGGATGAGGAAATTAGAACCAAAATTAATCAAACAAATGACCAATATTCATGCCACCAATGGAGAAGTATATTAGTGGGCAAACACCACAGAGAAAAGGGGGACTTATGGATCCCCTCTTCCTCCTTGGGAGGGCTCCTAAATCCCCTATGTGAGAGCTCTTCTTACAAATGGTAAACTAGAAATAAAATGGTGAAGAAATCCAACGTTATTCCCTCAAGAGGTGAGGTGAATAGCTTAATGCGATGAAGCTAGTATGCTCCAAGAATAAAGGAGGCTTCTTATAGGAGAATAGAGGCATCATAGAAATACAATGAGATTCTTGAAATCATAGTGCACCCATGGCCTATTTTTATAGCAAGTCTTTGAGTCAATATCCAATCGGTATTTAGTGTGAACAAGGGGCCCTTTAGGGAACCCTTAGGTCTTTGAACAACCCCCCATTCAGATTCAACTCGGATTTGAGGGTCAAATCAAGTTGGGAGCTGGTCCAAAAGTGGGTGAGGGGCTGACAAGAACCATAAATGCACCGTTCATAGGAGTGCACATATTTTCTCATACACAGTCGTGCATCAGGCGCATGTGCGATTTTATGATGTTTTTGGCCTCTACATGTGCACACGCTTCCTTTAGTGTTTCAGTGCATGTCAATTTATTGACCAGTTGTATAGTTTTTCCCTTTTGGAAATTCATTTTTGGGGCTATAGGTCAACTAAGAGGTGTTTGGAGATTCTGTATTCCTATAATCATTTGCGGATGAAATTTCAGTGATAACAGATGCCCCTTGATGTGTGAGGTTAGGAGCATACGTATAGCTGAAATACATCAATGTTTATTCTACTGAGAGTACCATTGTAATGAATGGTGTTGATAGGAACTGCAAAAGAGATCCATCGGAGGGAGAGGGGAAACTATGGGACCCAAACCTTTCTCTAGGTAGGGGAAAATAAAAGTTGTATACAAACGAGGTGGGCATGCCCCATGCTCATGTCATGTAACTCAAACGAAATGTAAGACAATAACTGAAGCTGTATACTGATGTATATAACTGCAATTCCCTTTAGGGTGGTTTGATAACAACAGATGACAATTCTTATGGTGAACATACTTTGAAAAGAGGCAAGGACGTCTGTAAGAAGTGTCGATGACTCGTAGGCATTGATGGCCTAGAAAATTTAGAGGTCTTCGGTTAGTATAAAACAACTGCAATAGTCGCATAGTAAGACCCAATGTAACATGAGATTGTGTTGAAGTAGAATTCTATGGGGGTCAATGACAACAAAGAGAAATGATGGCTCTCTCTGTGCCATCTGAGACTCCTCATTATAAAGGTAATGAGAGTCAAGATACTGTTGCCCTTCTAAAAACTTTGCTGATGTCGACAAAAAGGGAGATGGGACTCCAAGAAGCAAAATGGATTCATGAAATCCACAGAATATGATGAGGAACATGGACAAAGTCAAGAAGTGGTGGGACTCAAGACTTCCTGCGATTGGGGACATATGGGGATGATGATTGGCAACAACCGTGGAACTGGATCTAGCGTCAGGGGGACGACTAGATGTGGGTTAGATTGTGCTAGAGGCATGAAAAAGTGGACAAACTCAGAGATTAGGGGTACATGGACTGTGGGATACTCAGGTTTTATGGATGATGTCAACATGAGGATAAGATAATAAATGCCCCAACCAAGGGAGACATGGGTTTCTTTGCCAAAAAAAGAAGGTCACCAAGGGGCGACAACAAAAGGCTAAGTAAATGATGGAAACAAAGGCTTTTGTACAATTGCCAATTGGATAAAGAATAATTTGGGAGGAGTGTATAGATACAGATATGGGTGCCCCAGTGCAAGATGGCTTGGCCTGTGAGGGAGAAAGTTGCATGGAGAACTGGTGGAGGGTGGGGGCTCCATGGGTGGGTTTTTGTATGAGGTAGATGAATGGAGGGAAATTTGTAGATGGGAAAACTGATTGTGGATGAAATGGAAGCTTAATGATACTATGAGGGCATAGTCAAATTAGAACCATGATGAGATAACCTGGGAGTCCATTGGGAAAGCTAGCAAAAATGAGGAGAAGGAGTATGTGGCTAATTCTCAGAAATGTGTAAGACTATCAAGTCTCCCATCCCTAGCGGGTGAAAGCAACACGAGTGTCAAAGTGCCAAGGGGGACTATGAATGGGACAACTCATGTGGGGAAGAGTGCTACTAGGTGGCAGTACTGAAATGCAACAGAGACGATAGTATTGCAGAGCCGGATGTGAGGATCCTACAGGAAAATATCAGAGGGTGTGACTGGGAGATACAATTGATATTCAAAGGGAATGATTACATTCCAGTGTCGATCATATACCTGAAGGGGATGCACTAGTTTGTGATGACCAAGTACCTACACACATTAAAACCGAATACCCGACATGAACAATATCTGAAGATAAAGCACATATAACAACTATTTGATAATTTTGAACATGAGCATGCATACCTGGACGTGATGTGAGAAAAATGCTTCCCCGTGGTTGAGTATGAATGGAGACCCAGGGAATGTGACTGTGTAGGTGGAAGGATCCTGATCCTATTGCTGAAGATAGATCGAAAAATGAATGCTTTGGGCTCCTGTAATTGAGTGTGGAAGTTTGGAAATAGGGATTATATA
This sequence comes from Picea mariana, assembly GCA_032191745.1. Classification (NCBI taxonomy): domain Eukaryota; kingdom Viridiplantae; phylum Streptophyta; class Pinopsida; order Pinales; family Pinaceae; genus Picea; species Picea mariana. The sequence continues at coordinate 15,184 of JASDQU010311934.1, read as the reverse complement.
GAGCTATGGGGCCCACAATGCCACCTCATTTGTACCTACTGCCATAGTGAGTTGACGAGAGGATTTGAGAGGAGATTTGGAGATTACAGGAGTTCAAGCCGACCGATCTAGGATTTGTGAGAGCTAGGTTAGTGGTCTCATTCTCCTACATAGTAGTTAGGTTCTACTTTCTGGGAAGGGTCATACAGATGGTCGTACTAGGGGTTTTTGCAGGGGTAGGCCCACCAATGCGTGTAACAAGGAAGGTGACCCACGCTCAAATGAGGAGGTATAATTCCCTCTCCTGCGCGTGATGTGCGACTTTTTTGATCACAACCACACATCGGGGGCACGTGGGTGGGACAAACAGGTGCGCATTCAGTGCATGCCTGTTCAATTTACAGCTGTGCATTGTGTGCAACTGTTTTGCTGACAGCTGCACATTAGTGCACAACTGTGAAGAGAACTGGTGTGCATGAATGCACACCTGTGGTTGCGATAGATTCACATTGATGCACATATGTTTCTTCGACAGCTGCACATTGATGCACACCTATGCGAAGAACATGCACACATGTGTGCGCGCCTGTTGGGGTGACAACTGTGCACTTGAGGCAAAGATGGGGTTGGTAAAAAAACTTGTATTTTTTGAATATTTTTTGTGAATGAATGATGATGGCTGATCAAGTGTTGTTTAGGTAAATGCAAGTGATCAGTGTATTATTCCAGTCCACTGGAGAGAGCGGGACTGGGAGCGCCTCATGGAGGTAGTGAGGGATCAACCGAGCATTCAGAGAGCCTTGGTGGCCTATGGGTTGCTAAAGTTCTTCGACTGCCCATTGATACGGGCGCAGGAGTATGTTCTGTAGTATTTGATTTCTATGTGGAGCACTGAGCTGCAGTGCTTCATTGTGCGGGGAGAGAAACTGACATTCTCGGCTAGAGAGGATGTCTATTTCTTGATGGGGCTCCCTTTTCGGGGGATGGCCCTACCTGCTGATCCTTAGTTTCCAGGGGATGTACACTTGGCAGACTTGGTGCAAAGGTATTGTTCGGGGATGAAATTTATGTCAGGTTCGGTCATGCAGATTGAGGCGATGGATGCGCTCTTCCATCAGTGCATCACTGCAATGATTGTGAGGATTGATGGATCATTAGCGACTCAACGGATCAGTGGTGGTCAACTGAGGATTATGCGGAGGGTATTGGATGGAGATCTGTTTGCTTGGGGTGTGATGTTGCACACCATGATGGTGGGGCATATTAACGGGTGTCGGGAGGCTGACTCCGGTGATTTTGCCTTTGGATCTATCTTGGTGGCATGGTTTTTGGAGAGGGTGCCCATGTTTCACCCTAAAGTATTGATGCCAGTGGCTGAGGGATGGGAGACACGACTAATGCGGTGGTCATCTATTTTTGTACGACATGGAGGTGGGGAGGGTGGCCATTACTTCACGACCACCTTGGCGCGTGTATGGCGCTAGATGCCACATATTATATCGCAGTTTCCATATGGTGGGATGGACTTCCGGCATGACCTAGATATGGTGTTTCCTCATAGGGAGGATTGGGACCAGAGAGGTATGATGGTGTACTTTATGTGTTGTGATTTTGATAGGTTAGCATATGTTTTATAGGTATGGATGCTGATTCTATATTTGTTTGCATTTTTGCAGATGTGGGGCCGTGAGGCCGAGAGGCGGAGATGGTTGGAGAGTCAGCTCATCAGGGGCCAGTGAGACCACCGTGGGTGGGAGAGAGACACTGGAGGGATGAGGTTGGTGTGAGGCTAACAGATGAGGCGAGAGCTGACAATAGGCGTAGATTTGATGACTCTGGTGTAGGGACATCACATGCTCCTTCGGTAGAGGTCCGCGGGGTGTTAGAGGATTTCCATCGCCGGTTGGAGGTGGTGCTATAGGATGTTCCTGAGGGCATGTGGCTCATATCCAAGATGAGGGAGTCCTGGAGCATTGTGTGGGCCTTCCGGTAGAGTTGCGGACCCTTATCCACAGATCAACTGTAGTGGGGGAAATGATGACTAGGCAACTTCCCCCTTGACTTGGAGGACCCCCATCTAGTGGGGCACCTCCTGCAGATAGAGGACTTGGTGGTGGTTCTTTAGAGGAACCATGAGTGCTCTGTTGTATATATTTTTTGTATTTATGTAGGTTTTGTATAGGGTAGTGTGACACCCATTTTGTACCTATAGGGGTGAGGAGGGCTCACTTGCCTATGGGCGATGTAGATGTTGTACCATTTTGTAAACATCGATGACATAATGATTGATATATATATACATGTTTTTGGATCTCTGTGATGTTTACATGTGATGACATTTTGTGATGCTTTTGTATGATTTTGAATGATGTCCAGGTTATTGTTGTGGGGTATTCTACCCTACGGACTAGCAAGCTAGGGCTCTAAACTTGCATGCAGATCATGACCCTTTCTAAGCTACTTTTAACCTTCTACCCGAATTTGAAACCCCTTTTTTCACATGCACACAAGGGAAGAATAAACCAACCTTTTTCCGACGGTTGAAGTAGATCCTCCGTTGGGATTTTATCCTCTTGCTGCTGCTCCTTCGAAAAAGATTCCCTGCAATCAAGAAAAAACTATGCATGCATGCTACTGATCTAGTATAGGGTTAGAGATAAAACACAAATCAAATAACATACATAAGACTCATGTATTCGGGACGGGAAAAGCATCTTTTTCATTAACCTCAATATGAACCAACTTACAATGATTTCTGAGGCCGGTCACCATTCCACGATCCTGATCCTGGGCTCTTCCTCTT
>JASDQU010311931.1:0-10850 GCA_032191745.1 Picea mariana | reverse complement strand
GGGGGGGGGGGGGGGGGTAGATCAACAATAATGGAAATCTTGGACGGGTCTACCATCAACCCCTTCTTACACACAATATGGCCTAGCAACACTCCAAAGGGTGAAAATAAAATGCATTTCTTCAAGTTCAAGGCAATCTGACATTGCCCGCACTTATCCAACATTAGTTTTAAGCATTCAATATGATTTTTCAATAAGCTAAAAACAATCCAATATTAAAATAGAATTCAAAAATTTATGTAAAAACTCCTTGAATGCTTTGACCACCACCCTAGAAAAGATGGTTGGTGAATTATTCAGTCCAAAAGGCATCGCTCTATAGTGGTAGGATCCCCATTCTGTTGCAAATGTGGTATTATGGCGATCTTCCTTGGAAATCCTGATCTGGTGATAACCTAAAAATCCATTGGTGAAGGAGTAGACTTCCTATCCTCCCACATTATCTAACACTTCATCGGTAAATTGTGTAGGGAATGGATCATGTAGACATGCATCATTCAGTTTCCTCAAGTCTACATAGATTCTTATCTCTCTTGTTTTCTTATCTTGAATCACCATAGGGCTAATCCACGCCAACTCTTCAATAGGTTCTATGATTCTTGCTTCCATCATTCTGTCTAATTCAATCTTGAACTTTTCCTTATATTTGGGATTCAATCTGTATGGCCTCTGCTTGACTGGTCTTGCATATGGTTTCAGGGGAATCTTCATTTCTCTCATAGGTCCTTTAATTCCCTTCATATCAGTGAACTTGGTTGGAAACAAGTCCTGATATTCATGTAGTAATTTTGTGATCTTATCAATAGTGGCATCATCCTAATAATCTCCAACGTTGGCCAGTTTAAGTGCTTGATCTGTCCCAATATTGAATTTCTTGATTTTAATTGGTTGTCCAATAAAAGGTAGTTCAACTCCTGGTCCTTCTATATCTCTTTGTCCTTCTATTTCTGCGATGTTTACATTCCTAGGATCATCGACGTTGATATTGTAACATCCTTGCAATTTCTGAAGAGGTGCAATCCATTCATCCTCATATTTCTCCAAAGGGAGGTTAGGTGCCTCCTAAAATACTTTTTGTCTTATAACCTGTAAATATTGATCTACCATAGGATACTAACTTTCAAATAGGAATGTGGCTACAAAATTCCGAGTCATACCTTGCCAATATGCAGTGGTGAGGCACAGTTCTACTTGAAGATACCAGATGATAGGCATTGTATCTAGTGTGTTAATGAATTTATGCACCCACTGCTCTCGAGGAATGATGCTCTAGGTTTCCTCACAACTTCTCACATGGTCTTTCGGACAAATTTGACCTATGTATCTAACTTCGCATCCTTCTATCTGATCTGAGAATCACACTGTCATAAATGTGTGACATTGCACCCAGTCCGTGATGTTCTTCTTATATGCTCCCCACCATCTTGTTGGAGTTGCTTTCAAGGCCTCGTCCAGTGCCAATAGTCTCTGTTGTACTGGTACAATTTATTCAAATTCCAGTAAGAAAGTTTCTAAGTGATTCAAACCATCAAAGGTGGGCAGATTATTTATTGTTGTGTTGATCCAGTGAACTTCTCTAGTCAATCTAGCACATCGCCACACAGAAAATTCATACATTTTGTTCTACCAGTTCTCTAGTGCTTCTTCCGAATATGATGAACATGCACTATCACTTCTCCATCTTAAATTCCCATATGTTGTAGTATTAATGTAATCATGTTGTCTTGCGGTCAATTTGTATATATTCTCTAGCTCATATGCAGGGTCCTCTTCTCTTATGGGCTCTGTGTATCTGCAACCTTAATCGGGATAAAAAGGTGAAATGACCCTAAGGCCATCACCTTCAAATGACATCCATATTTTCTTTAAGTCAACAACGGTATAATTATTGAAGGCCCAATAAATTCCTAACAACTCGGGATAAGGACAACTATCATCAACTATCTCAATTACTTCAAAGTCTACAAACGTTCTAACCCCGTCGATGTTCACAGGGACTTGTTCCAATCTTCCAAAAGGGCTCACAGCCTGTTGATTGGCCATCCTAAGCCTAATAGGGGAATAGATCAACTTAGGTTTTCCCATCAACACCCAGGTCTGCTTTGTCATAACATTGACCTCCGACCCTAAGTCAAGGACCACATAGTCTATATCATAATCTCCAATATGAGCCAAAGGCATGCGCCTAACCAAAGGAGACAGCTGGAAAAGCACCAGTGCACATTTTGAAATGTTTTGAAGATTAATGAATGGACATTAATGTAATAGCTAGGGAATCGTACTTACCTTTGTGTTTTGGAGATTGTAAATAGATCTTGAGTGTTTCTCTCATATGTCAAATGTAGAGGCATTTATGCGTAATGAATGTAAAGTAGGTAGATTTAAATAATAGATTAGACAGTTTTAGGAGCGTAGGAGGTAGGAGGGAAAATAGATGATAGAAACCCTTGACCCTTTGATCATTTGTAACATTATGATTCATATTTCATAAGTTGTAGGGATGCAGAGGAGAATAGAGAAATTTTTCATGCATTCTAGTTGTAGTTGTTTACCATGTATGAGAGCATTGGAATTAATGAAAGAAAAGATTTGATTCCAATCTTGTGTTTGTTATGGCTATTGGAATCACCTATTGAATGATATGTTGTAGCTTGTTTGTATTCTTTGTGCACATTTTATTTCAAATGAAAATCTGTGTGTGTATGTTCTAGGATTCTATGTTGAATATTTGAATTCTGGATAAGGGGAGAATGAGCTTCAGTTGTTTCTCTTTCTCAGAATGCTTGCAAAGAGTACAGTGGAGGGTCCACAAGGAGTGCATTGATCAGACTCTGAGTTTTAACTCAGAACTCTCAAAAGAGATTCAAACTTTGTCTTTATAGGCAAGAGTGTTAGCAGAGCATAGAGACGTGCAAGGTGTGTGCAGACTGGGTGAAGTCTTGGATTTTACCAAATCCAAGAGAGAAATTGAGGGACTGTTGTCGCAAGGAGTGCATGTAGGGACTCTTTTTGGAGGCCTTGAGTTTTCAAGTGAAATCTCAGGAGGGATAGAACCTATGAATTGTTCCAAAGGGAGACAAAGGTTGAATTGTTTCGCAAGAATCAAGTTCAGGAGGGAAGGACGCCAAGTTGTCTGGCCAGAATTCCTTGAGAAGTTTAATCAGACGGTTGAATCGCTTCAGGAGGAAGTGCCGAAATTCTATGAACCATTGCATCTCTTAGAACAACGAAGAGATTAAGACTTAATGTATTTTCAACACCCTTAATCTCTAGAGGGATAGTGACCGTCAGATCTAGATCAAAGTGGGTCGTTGATCTCACATGCGAACTCGCGTATCAGAGTTCGGGGAATGGAGTGACAAGAGGTTTGGGGTCAAGCATCTTGGATCATCGATTTTTGAAATCTCGATACATCATGGGCCATCAGATCAAGGGAGGCATACAGTCATTGGATCTCATCAAAGGTTGGATTTCGGAGTTGGGTATTTGCAAGGAGAGTGTACAAGGGGTGGTGCTCCAAATCGCAAAAGGCGAGTCGTGAAAGGTGCTTGTACCTAGGCTTGGTTGTGGTCACATTGGAGAGGGGGATTACACCATAAGCCCATTCAAAATTTCATGTTTCAGCTATTTCCAAGAGCCATGGCATAGTGTTCTAAGCACCCCAACTTGCGAAAAATGAAATCCTGTGTGGGATTAAACAAGGGGTTTTGTTAACCCTTGCCGTGGTATAGATATGGTCTTGCGCAAATCTCAGCCTAAGGGTAAGAGGTATGCATCAGTTGTGGTATCAGAGCCCATAATAAGTTCTTTTCTTTCTGTAGCAGAGAGAAAAGAGGAATTTTACAGCCATGTCGTCGAGGAGAGAAAGGGCAATGCTTGATCCAGAAGTGGAAAGAGAAATGCGTGAATTACGTGCTAGGATTGATGCTATGGAGACAACATAGAGGCACACAGTTGATGCTGAGAATATCAGTGAAGATGAAAGTGAAAATGAAGCTGAAAATGAAGGAGAAGAAGTTGCAATCAAAGATGCTGCAGAAGAACGCTTATTCAAGGCTGTTACTAGGATAGGTGCTAGGGAAAAAATGGACATTCCAATGTATGAAGGCAACTTGGATGTTGAAGAGATTCTAGACTGGATTAGAGCTCTAGATAAATACTTCGACTATGAGGATGTCGAGGAAGACAAGAAAGTCAAACATGTCATTACTAGACTTAAAGGGCATGCAACACTGTGGTGGGATGCACTGCAGGCTGATAGATGTTGCAAGGGCAAGTAGAAAATCAAAAGCTGGGACAGAATGGTTGCAAAAATGAAATCCAAGTTTATACCCAGGGATTATCAAATAAATCTGTTTCTAAGGATGCAAAATTTGAGACAGAAGCTGATGTCAGTAAAAGAATACACTGAAGAGTTCTATAGGATAAACATCAGAGTAGGTCATCAGGAAAGCGATGATGAGAAATTTTCCAGGTATATGAATGGTCTATGATATGACATTCAAAATGAGATGAGCATGATGACCATATGAACCGTAGAAGATTCTTATCAGATGGCTCTAAAAGCTGAAGAGAAGTAGAGCTAAAGGAAAGGTCAAAGAGGCGGAGGAAGAATTCAAAACAGAAGTAAGATGATTTCCCAGGACAGAACTCAGAAACCTAAAGAAGAGGGGAAGAAACCTCGAACTCAATCTGAGAAAAGAGGAAGCTCGCAGGGGAGGCAATATGCAGATAGAAATACTTTTCCTCAAACTAGAGGAAGAGGAAGAGGCAGAGGAGGTGAAGTGAAATGATTTGTCTATGGGAAAATTAGACATAAATCCTATGAGTGTCCAGATAGGAAGAAATATGGTGATGAAACTCACATTGCCAAAGCTTGAGGAAGGAATGTTGAGGTAGAGGATGCCGAGGGCAGAAGATCTTTGGTGATGAGGAAAGTTCTATTGAAACCAGAGAAGGAGCTAGAGAACCCAACCCAAAGAAACAGTCTATTTCGGACTGCTTGCAAAACCAAAGACATGGTATGCAAGGTCATAGTAGACAGTGGTAGCACATATAATCTTGTATCTATGGAAATGGTAGAAAAGCTGGAGCTAGAGATTGTTGCGCATCCAAGCCCATATAAAGTTTCGTGGCTACAAAAAGGACATCAGGTAAATGTCACTAAACAATGTTTAGTTGAATTTAAAATAGGAGGATATAAAGATGAGATATTATGTGATGTCATTCCCATGGATGTTTGTCATCTATTGCTGGGTAGACCATGGAAATATGACAAAAATGTGGTGCATGATCGGAGAAAGAACACGTACACTCTGGAGAAAAGTAGTATGACGCACATGTTGCTGCCGATTAAGAATAAAGAGGTGAAAACAGAGATGAGCAACATTGTACTTCTCATGAGTGGGAAGGAACTTTTTAAGGAAGTCAAGAAGAAGGAAGACACACAATTCATTGTGGTTAGGAATCCCAGAATTGTTTTGAAAAACACTAGGATAGATGATTTAGCGGAAGAAATCCAGGAGTTGCTGGAAGAATTTGCTGATATAGTAGTGGACGAACTACCTTGTTCATTGCCACCTATCAGGATTATAAGCCATCATATCAATCTTATACCTGCAACCAGTTTTCCGAACAAAGCAATGTACAGGTTGACGCCGTAGGAGAATGAAGAAGTTAAGGGATAGGTCCAGGACTTAATGGACAAAGGATTGATTCGGGAGAGCTTGATTCCATGCATTGTTCCGATAGTGCTCAACCCAAGAAAGGACAGTGGTTGGAGAATGTGTATAGACTTGAGGGCAATTAACAAAATTACCATCCGATATAGGTTCCCATTGCCAAGGATGGATGACTTGATGGACTGCTTGATTGGAGAAAAGTTTTTTTCAAAGATTGATTTGAAAAGCTTATATCATCAGATTAGAATGAGAGAAGGTGATGAATGGAAGAAAACATTCAAGACAAATGAAGGGTTGTATGAATGGCTTGTCATGCCATTTGACTTGAAAAATGCACCCAATACTTTCATTAGGTTGATGAAAAAAGTTATGAAGGATGTCATTGGGAAATTCGTCATTGTATATCTTGATGATATATTAATTTTCAACAAAGCTGAAGAAGGACATTTAAATAATTTAGCTGCAGTGATGAGGAGGTTACAGAAAGAGAAATTGCTGATAAATATGAAGAAATTGTCATTTATGAGGAAATAAATCATTTATTTGTGTTTTTTTATCTCTGCAAATGAATTGAAAATGGATCCGAAAAAGATAAATGCAATTAAGGATTGGCCATTGTCGAAGAGCATGTTTGAAGTTTGAAGCTTCCATGGTTTGGCTAGCTTCTATAGGAAATTCATCCAAAACTTCAATGGAATTAGTGCATTGATGATGGATATGGTGAAGAAAAGACATAAATCTTTTCACTGGACAGAGGAAGTGGAGAAGAGATTCAACCTGCTGAAGAAGAAGATCACTGAGCAACCAATTCTGGTTTTGCCAGATTTCTGCAAGATATTCCAGGTTAGGTGTGACGCGAGTAGATTTTCCATTGGAGTAGTCTTGAGCCAAGACAATAGGTCGATCGTGTATTTCAGTGAAAAACTAAATGAAGCAAATATCAAGTACTCCACGTATGACAAAGAATTCTATGTAGTCATACAAGCACTGAAGAAATGGAGGCACTATTTGGTTCCCAAAGAGTTTGTTTTGTACAACGATAATCATGCTTTGCAATTCATGACTCGACAGGAGAAGTTGAACCAAACACATGCTAAATGGGTTGAATACATGCAAAATTTTACTTTTGTGATCAAACATATTTCTAGAACTGCTAACAAAGTTGTTGATGCTTTGAGCAGAAAATGTTTGCTTATGTAGGAATTCAGAGTCAAGACTTTGGGTTTTGATAACCTCAAAGTAATGTAAAGGGATGATCCAGACTTCAAAGAGGCCTATGAGGCATCTGAGAATCCAATTCTTAGGGACAGAAGCCAATGGAATGAATACATGATCTAGGATGGATTATTGTTCAGGGGAAATCAACTATGTGTTCTGAAATGCTCCATGAGGGAGAATTTGCTGAAGGAAAAGAACAACGGAGGATTGGTCGGACACTTCGGTCATGAAAAAATGTTCTCAAAGTTAAATGGCTCATATTTTTGGCTAGGGATGAGGACATATGTGAAAAAATTTGTGGACAGGTGAAGAATTTGCCAGCACATGAAAGGAAAATGGCAGAACACAGGGTTATACCAACCATTACCCATACCGGAAAGGTCGTGGGATGCCATGAGCATGGATTTCATATTGGGACTGCTAAGGACACAAAGGGAATATGATTCAATATTTGTAGTGGTAGACAGATTTTCAAAGATGGCACATTTCATACCATGCCAGAAAACCAGTGATGCAACTCATATTGCGAACCTATTTTTCAAGGAAGTCGTCAGACTTCATGGCTTTCCAAGGAGTATTGTTTCTGATCGAGATACCAAGTTTGTAGGACATTTATGGAGGACCTTGTGGAAGAATTTGGGGAAGAATTTATCTTTTATCTTAGGATATCATCCTTAGATGGATGGATAGACAGAGGTCATGAACATGAGCTTAGGAGATTTGTTAAGGAGCTTAGTGACTGAACACCACAGTCAATGGGATCACATTCTTCCACAAGTAGAATTTGCTTACAATGATTCACTCAATAAAAGAACAGGGAAAAGTCCATTCCAGATTGTATATGGAATAAAACCAAGGGGAGTTTCTGAATTGAAAGATTTAGAAAAAACCGAATTCAGGAGTGCTAGTGCAAAGGAATTTGCAGAAGGAATGAAGGAGCTTCACAGAAGAATTAAGGAGTGATTGCAGAGTTCAAGTCAAGAGTACAAGCATAGAGAAGATCAACACAGGAGACAACTTCAATTCAAAGTTGGTGATTTGATTCTTTCACATTTGAGGAAGGAGAGGTTCCCAAGGGGAACATACAACAAGCTGAAGATGAAAAAGATTGGATAGTGCAAGGTCATAAGGAAATTTGGGAAAAACACATATGACATTGAATTACCCGATGGGGTCGGAATCTCACCGATATTCAATGTCATGGATTTTTACCCTTACAGAGATGAAGAAGAAGGAGCAAAAGATAAACAAGAAAAGATTCAATGGACAAAACAAATTCCTGTAGCTGAAAAGCCATAGATGGAAAGCATAATTGACAAGAGGATTAACAGAAAGACCAGGAGAAAAGAGTATTTTGAATACTTAGACAAATGGAAAGGACATCCAGTTGAAGATGCCAGTTGGGAGGATGAAACAATAATTCAAAAGCATGGACAAATAGTGAAGGAACTCATGAACAGGAGTTCATGAAAATTTTCAAGCGAGGGAGTATGATGCAGGAGCATCGTATAAAGCCAAAGGCATGCACCTAGCCAAAGGAGACAGTTGGAAAAGCACCAGTGCACATTTTGAAATGTTTTGAAGATTAATGAATGGACATTAATGTAATAGCTAGGGAAGCATACTTACCTTTGTGTTTTGAATATTGTAAACGGATCTTGAGCGTTGCTCTCATCTATCGAATGAAGAGGCATTTATGCGTAATGAATGTAAAGTAGGTAGGTTTAAATAATAGATTAGATAGTTTTAGGAGAGTAGGAGGTAGGAGGGAAAATAGATGATAGACACCCTTGACCCTTTGATCATTTGTAACATTATGATTCAGATTTCATAAGTTTTAGAGCTGCACAGGAGAATAGAGAATTTTTTCATGCATTGTAGTTGTAGTTGTTTACCATGTATGAGAGCACTGGAATTAATGAAAGAAAAGATTTGATTCCAATATTTGTGTTTGTTATGGTTGTTGGAATCACCTATTGAATGATATGTTGTGGCTTGTTTGCATTCTTTGTGCGCATTTTATTTCAAATGCAAATCTGTGTGTGTATGTTCTAGGATTCTATGTTGAATATTTGAATTATGGATAAGGGGAGAAGGAGTTTCAGTTGTTTCTCTTTCTGAGAACTCCTGCAAAGAGTGTAGTGGAGGGTCTGTAAGGAGTGTGTCAATTAGAATATGAGTTTTAGCTCAGAACTCTCAAAAGATATTCAAACTTTGTCTTTACAGGCAAGAGTGTTAGCAGAGCATAGAGTCGTGCAAGGTCTACGCAGGCTGGGTGAAGTCTTGGATTTTACCAAATCCAAGAGAGAAATTGAGGGATTGTTGTCGCAAGGAGTGCACAGAGTCAAAGATCTAAAATAACCATAGGTTATTTGAAAAATTCTGCAAGGAGTGCATGCAGGGATTCTTTTTAGAGACCTTAAGTTTGCAAGTGAAAGATCAGGAGGGTTAGAACCTGTGAATTGTTCCAAAGGGAGACGGAGGTTGAATTGTTTCACAGGAATCAAGTTCAGGAGGGAAGAACACCAAGTCAGTTGGCCAGAAGTCCTTGAGAATTTGAATCATATGGTTGAATCGCTTCAGGAGGAAGTTTCGAAATCTCGTGAACCATTGGATCTCTTAGAACAATGTAGAGATTAAGACTGGGTGTCTTTTCAACACCCTTAAGCTCTAGAGGGATGGTGACCGTCAGATCCGGATCAACGTGGGTTGTTGATCTCACATGTGAACTCACGTATCGGAGTTCAGGGAATGGAGTGACAAGAGGTTTGGGTTCAAGCGTCTTGGATCATCGATTTGCGAAATCTTGATATGTCGTGGGCCTTCAGATCAAGGGAGGCATACAACCGTTGGATCTTGTCGAAGGCTGGATTTTGGAGTTGGGTATTCTCAAGGAGAGTGTACAAGGGGTGGTGCTCCAACTTGTGAATCACAAGTCACAAAAGGCCCTTGCGCTTAGGCTTGGTTGTGGTCACATTGGAGAGGGGGCTTACACCATAATCCCATTCAAAATTTCACATTCCACACTCTCTTACTTTTGGTTGATCCTTTGATGAAGAAGCCTGATCTCTCCCGAATTCTTTTCTTCCTTCCTCAAATGTCTGTTTCTCTTTCTTTGGATCAAACTCTTGTGTCTTTTCTGCAATTTTTTTGACTCCTGATTGTTCTATATTGTTTCCTGGTGTTACTTTGTCTTCTCCTTTAGCAACGCCTCCTCTAGTGATAAAAATGACTCTAGGATCCACTCTGCGAGGTTTTTCTTAGATTAGTTGTACTTGTTGATTTCCTCCTCATCTCTCCTGAAGTTTGGCTAACAACGTAGGATGATGACATGTTTGAATCAGTTGCAGTAACTACAAGTGGTACAAGGGTTCTTACAATCCCTTACCAAGTGACTTAGCTGTGCACAGTTATAACAGATGATTTGACCTCGAACTCAACCCATACCTCCTCTGAATCCACCACGAGGGTTGAAGTTTTCCCTTCCTAGGGAATTATACTGCGTAGTATTTCTGTCTTGCTATACTTCGCCTTGAATCCTATAGGTATCCATTGAAATTTCATGCAAGAGATCATAAGCTCTAAAATCCTTCTCATCATGCCCCACAGATTTACAGAATGTGCAGTAGAGATTCGTAGGTGTCTGAACATATTTTTTCATGTAATATCATTCACCAGGGTGATGTCTATTTCTACAAACCTCATACCAAGGTAGATTAACTTGCTTCAAATGGCTCGGAGCTCTAGAATCCAAGTATTCATGAAATAAGGGACAATGCTCCTTATCATGGCCTTCTGATTTGCATTTGATACACTAGATATCTTCTCTCTTATCTTTTCCCTTGTCCTTCTTCATATCTTCAACCTGCAGAGACAAGCTAGTTAATTGAATTAAGATTTGACTCATAATTGAGCTGGATTCTCCCATAGGGGATGATTCTAGTTTCATGG
>JASDQU010311929.1:3461-13565 GCA_032191745.1 Picea mariana | reverse complement strand
TGCAAATTATTCTTCGTCCAAATGTGAAACATTTGATAATTGAGTTACGTCTTGTGTGATTTCTTCATGGTGGGTCGTTTTCCTCTTGTTGGACCTTTTATTTTCTCTAGTTTTGGTTTTGTCATCAAAGAAAAAATTATCTAAAGACAAAAAAATATCTTGTATAGGAGAAATGTTGTCAATATTGGAAGAACTAGTAACCGAGCTTCCTGGAATTGAGGCTATGGGATTAGTATTGATAGGATCAGTAATATGGACAAGTGTTTTATAGGAAAAGTTGATGTCTGTACTGGTGTTCAACTCTATGTTTGTCCCAGTCACTTTGGTAGGAGTCTGGGTATTTATTGTGCTTGAGGCTTCTTTTCCTGTTACAATTTTTTCTTGTGAAGATTTTTCAACTTCTGTTTCTATTGAAGAAGCAGTAGGACCTGGTTCTGTTTCATTTTTATCTTCTTATTCACTTTCCTCAAATTATACAATTCCTTGTATTCTATTATTTTCATTAAGAAAAAATTTCTTTCTCTTAACTTGCCATTCAATAAAGTCCAAGAAACTAAGACTATTTCTTATGGCATCAATTCTTTGTCTTACTTCATGGAAGTGCATTGCCCCCTAAAACACAAGGTCAAAAGATATGTTTTCATGAATTTGTGTTTTTATTTTCTCCATAGCATAATGTTTTTTGAAAAATTTTGTTGGATCATTTCTCTTAAAGTTGCCATGGGATATCCATATTCAATTTAGTGGTTGTTAGGGACCCAAGCTACCTAACCCCTCAAGTGGGTAGAATAATATATTTCCATGTAATAAAGGTCAATATTAATAAGGCCTAGAAATAAGGAGGAATAAGTCAAATGTAAGAAGACCTAATAGAAGCTTCCGCTTCTAGAAGGATATTCCTATATATTGTTCTTTTGGATAGACAAATTTAGTATAAATAGGAATAGAGGGTATGAGAGGTTGGGTCTTGGATATTATTGTAATAGAGCTCTGCTCTGCTGGAGGTTTCCCCCTCGAAGAGGCAAGTGAACATTTCTCTCAGTAATCAAAGTGCTCTTTCTGGTGTTATTATGGTATTATTATGGTATCGTTCTAGTTATATCATTGTTTCTCTGCCATTTCTAGCTAATTATTTTTGTTTTGCATACTGATTTATATCTGGAATACTACAAGTGGTATCAGAGCACCTTCTGTTAGCACTCTGTAAATTTTTTTGGTTGATAAAACAAATGATAGAGGTAACCTACAAACCACTTTAGAGCTGGGTACTAGCATGCTCATCTCAAAGAGGGATCTCTCCTGTAACTTGGTCTTTAATAGATGAGTTTTCTTTAACAAATCACTGGCTAGGTTTTGTTGCTTTGAAGGGTTTTTTATAATTTTGTTGGAAAGGAAGGGGAGGGACACTTGGTGCTATGGAGTCAAGCTTCTGAAAACGAATGGAAGAACTATCTGGTCTGTAGAACTTTCCAGAGGATAAAGGCTAAATGAGGCGATAAATCTGAGTTATAAATTGTAATTTGTAGAGTGTAAGAAGAAAGGAAAAACATATAACTGTATCAGAGCATTAAATAAAATTAATTTTGAATTAGTTAGGAAGAAATTAACATAGTTTAAATTGCTTCAGCTGAGAGCATCACAAGATGAATTATGGGAATTTAACTATCCAATTTAAATAGAAGATAGTGAAAAGGAAATTTAAGCACACAGGAAATACATACGAAGAAAGAAGACGAAACTCAGACCACCACCATTAGAATCTTTTCATGAAAAATTCAGGACATCTGCATGTGTATTCTATTCAGCTTTAGAAAATTACATTCAAGTTCCAAATAGATAAAATCATGCCCTTGCACTTATGCCAACCCCTAATACATTTGGAACTCTTAATATTTATACAAGCAGAGTTCCTTCGGTTTGAAACTGATTACAATGATTACAAAGAAACGTTTTGGTTTTGAAACCGATTACAATGATTAAAAAGAAACATTTCGGTTTTGAAACAAATTACAATGATCAACAAGAAAACATTTCTTGATCCAGATTTTGACTCCTCTTGCGTTTCGGTCTCTTTCCTCGCCACTTGTTCTGCTTTGGTCTTCCACATGATCTTCCATCTTTAGTGACATCTGGACATCATCTACTGGGCCCTGGAAAACTGCATTTTGTCTTACCCAACCTAATTATTTCCTTCCATTGCAAGTAAGAAGGAATATCGTAATCTATCATTTCCTTTATGAGAATCTCCAAGTCAATGCAAGAAGCATATGACATGACTAGCAGTCCCATCTTAACGTTTTTGAATTGATTCATAATTTCAAAGTCTATAATCAGATTTCCAACCAATGTATCTCCTTTCATATTTTCCTCCAGCTTTTCAAACTTGGAATGATCCATTCTGCACTGAGTCAAATGAACATTGTATTCTTCCTGATCATACAAATTTCCCTTGCCATCCCAAAATGGTGGAATTCCTTTGGTAAACAATTCTTCAAACAAATGCTTAAAATCCTGTACACTCTGTTCCATCTGTGTTGCCTTGGTTTGGACTGATTTCAACAAGTTATGTTTAGCAATAACCCTTCTGGCCCATATAATCAATGTAGTTCTATATTTAACCCCAATTGTATGAAGGTCTGCAGTAGGAACAACAATGAGTAGATTTATGGCATTATGGGCCCATTTTGATGGTTTCTTTGCTAAAGTATCATTCACAACAGTGCACTTGCTTCTTGCTATGATGGTTATAATGTCTTTATCATTAATGAAATTCAAATATACTCTAAACTTGGAAGCTTCAACAACTATAGAGTCGTAGATGATATGCTTGCCCCCCATGCAACATGCCTTTTCCTCTTAACCTCATATTCAATTTATATATTCTTTCTTGCAAAACTCCATTCTCCTTTTGAAATTGAGATATCCTTTCATTCTTTGCCTGCATTTCTTGCTTCAATTTATCTATGCTTCCTTTCAGCCCTTTGATTTCTCCTTCTTTCAGGATAACTTGTGACACAGCCTGGACAAGTCCTTCAGTGTTTGACCCAACATCTGCAGCAGGGGTTGCAACTACAACCTTGTTTAGCAATTATGTCTACTCTTGTGACCATTTCACCTTTTCTTGTTCTAGCTGCAACACCCTAGCCTTGTAGTCCAATGTCTCTTGGTGAAGTGTTTCCTTTTCTTGTTCTAGAGCAACCAATTCTAATGTTTGTGGATGTTCTATAGCATAAATTTTCAATTTCTTCTTCAAACTTTGAATTAGTTTGTCTTTCTCATCCAATGAGGATTTCAACCCTTGGGGGCCTTCAGATTCCAACCTCTTGACCTGAATCTGCCAAGCTCTGCTAGATGCCTTTTCCTGCCTCAACTGTCCTTCCAATTTCATTGCATAAGATGATAGTTTTGAATTCTTCCAGATTAAACTCAAGTAATCAAAATACAACATATCACTAGTATGCTTATGGAATTTGACCTTGTCTGGAGCACTTATGTTATCATATCTTATATTTATTTCAGAGACTTTATATTCATCTACAACTACAATGTTAAAGGTCCTCTTTTCAACATCCCTTACTGTGAACAAAGAAGATTTATGCTGATAAATCTTTTCACTTCAGGGACTAAATCCCTCATCTCACCTAGAGTTGTGTTTCCCTTCTCAACATACTGTTTTGGAAAATCTTCTCTAGATTGATAAACTGCCTCAGATGTTTTTATCAAAGATGTACTTCTTTCTGCTCAAGGTTCTTGAGCTACCTTCACTTTGGACTTTACTTTCTTTTTCAACCTCTACAGTGCAAGTACCACTTTCCACCATATCTAGATTTACTTGTTCTCTAGGCTCTTCTTCTTCTAAATCCACAATCTGTGCTGGCTGTGAAACTTTCATCTTCTTAGGAGTAGTCGGTTGATCATTGATTCCCATGGCCTTTGAATTACTTCTCTTGTTGTAAACACTTATCTTAGGGACTTTGATTATCAATTTCTGAGAAGCTTGTTGTGTTTGAATTTGTTGCAGGGTTGCCTCCACTTGATGTGTTTGAATTGGTTGCAAGATTGCATCCATATCAACACAAACTTCTAGATTTGCCATCTTATCAAAACCCTCAACCTGTTCATGCTCATAAGGGGCCTGTTTGTTCATCAATATTATCTTGGATATGATTGGGTGTGGGTCATACCTTCCTCCCTGTAGCTGTGCAAAACTAAACTATTTGAGATTTTTTTGAACCTGAGATAAGCATGATCTGGATTTGACAATGAAGGAGCCAATGATAAAAGGGAACTTGAGGTTGGAGGCTTTGTGCAATTTCAGGAAATGCTCTGTCTCAGATATAATTCTTTGCCTGATGAATTCAAGGGAAAATATTCTAGGAGTCAGAAAAATGGGCAATAGGTAAGGGGATTCATGACAATCATAAACCCAGATTACTGTTGAGTGCATGAATAGTACCCAATCCCCCACTTCGTTCTCTGGATTTGATTGTAGATAGCTCCTCATGTCATCCAAAAATCTAGGTAGACTGGTATTGAAAATCAAACTATAAACTTTGGACATGACTTTGTTGATGAATACACGTAATGTAATCCTTTTACATTCAGTTGACACAAATGATGTTTCAGGAAATTCTCTCTTGTTAGTTTCTAGGAAAATTCTCAACAGATATGTGTAGTATCTGAAATGTCTTAGAGAGCAAAAATTTACTAGCTGATTATGGATATTATCATCTAGGAATTGATCAAAATTGATACAGAGTAATAGACTAGAATATGACTTAAAAAAGGTTAAAAGGAAACCAAGAATGACTTCAACAACATATTTTTCATTGTCTAGACCTAAAACTTGACTCAATAGGGAGCAGACCCATCAGACTTTGATCAAGGCCCCATTGTCTAAAAGGTGATTCAACCTAAATAGGTTTCAAATGCAACGGCTGCAATTTTCTCTTCCCATAAAAAATTTTGCATTCATGACAGCTTGAAACTTCTTTGTAAACATAAAAAAAAATGATAGGCCAATAGAACCCTGCCCTCAATATTTTGTGCACAATAGTTTTCCAATAATGTTGTCCTCCACAATCACCTTTATGAAACTCTCTGATGGTTTTTTCCACTCTTCCTCCAGCAAACAAATCAACAAGATCCCACCTGGATCCTTCCAATACAGAGATTGGTTTAGAATACAAAAATTTGTTGCCTTTAGTTTAAAAAACCCAGCCTTGTTTTTTCTCAATTTAGGAGGAGCCTGCAAATTTCTCAACACATAAATAATGTCATCATACCATGGGGAGTCAAGGAATTTTTGAGATACCTGAGGGGCCTTTTCTTCTTTTGAGTCTGCTGATAAATCAACAATGAAATTAATTCCCAAGAGCCCACAATTTGACTGTGCCATCAACTTTGCAAGTCCCTTCCCATTGATCAAATTTGTAGGTTTGATCTCGAGGTCATACTCCAACAACACAACTATCCACTTTCCCCCTTTACCCTCAGGATCAGGCTGAGTCAAAATGTCCTTCACAAAACTGTTGGGCACATAAAAAACAGTATGAGAATGCAAGATATAAACTCTAAACTATCCACAAATAATCTGATCTCTCCACTTTTCTTCCTAACAGGTACCAGATTAGCCACCCACTTAGAAAATCTCAAAGACACTATGATCTTGTCCTCAAACAACTTATTTATATCCTTTTCAATCAATGGCAGTAGCAAAGGATTAATTCTTCTTGAAATGTTTGTGATCCTCCTTGATTTGAATCACATGCTAAATCACCTTAGTTTGATAGACCTTTAGATCTTCATAACTCCATGCAAAAACATCAGGAAATTATTTCATTAAATTGATATACCTTTGCTTGACCTTTGGGCTAAGTGTCTTGGGATCTTCCCGAGTCCCAATGTTGTAATCTTCAACATCTCCATCATTAGTAGTAATTTTAGGACTTTTGGCTACATCATTGTTGTCAAAGAGTTTTTCTAATGGGACCAGGCCTTTAGGAATGATGTTGTTTTTTAGCTGCATTATATCCTTACCAGCAATTTGATTCTTGAAATAGTCATCATTTGCGAACACAACTGCATCTTCTTCTTCACAACAATATTCCTCATCAATATTCAAACTTGCAAATTCACCATCCATCTTAAAGAAAATTTCTATTTTTTCATCATCTTCAAAAACCTGCAAGTACTTAATATGATCAGGTACCATTGGCCTGTGCTTGACCTCAATCTCATATCCTCTGTTAGGAAAAACTGGAATTTTGAAAACTGAAGATGAAGTAGCTAGAGCATCATCAATTTGATTATGCCCCCTTGGAATCACCGAGAGACTATATTATGAAAATGTTTCTAGAAGGTCAAGAACTATATTCCTATATTCTCTTAATCTAGGATGCTTTGCTTGATATATACCCTTTACCTGATTTATAATCAACTCATAATCTCCATGTTCAACTATCCTCTTGGCACCCATTTCTTTCAAAGTCTTCAATCCCAACACCAATGCCTCATATTCAACCATGTTATTTGTGCAATCAAAAGTAAGCTTGTAAGAACAAATTTTTGTGCTAAATCTAGAGGGGTTGATCCACACACCATCTCCTGCTCCTTCTCCATTGACAGATCCATCAAAGCTCATATTCCACATCTCATTTTCTGCACTATTTTGTTGATCTGAAATTTCTTCTGTTTGTTGATCAGGTTTGTCTTTGATAGTTATATCGGTCTTTGGAACCTTTTCTTCAAAACTCAAATCATTAAAGAAAATGGAAGAACCAATCTCAGTCTCCAYAGAGTAAATGGGATGGTTGTTTGGCTGGGCTTTGTTACTGACCATGTACTTGAGMAAAAATTCCCTGTACAACCTCCTATCTTGGCCAAAAACAGGGATAATGGCATATGACATATCCATTTGCAAGTTCCCTTTCATATTTGTAGCCCATGATCTAGAAAAAAACATGCCAAATTTAGGAGGGATATCAACAACCACCACATCCATGACCATATTTTTTGATGGAATTTGAGACAAAGATACTACCAGATCTTTGATTATGCCCAATCACTTCACCTTCCTTGATTTAAAGGAGAAAAGATCCTTGTAAGGCCTTGTAATTTCCATACCCAATTGGTCCATGGCGACCTTAGGAATCATATTATGGGATGCTCTTGAATCTAACATAGCATTTTGCAAAGTCATATCATGAATCTTCAAACTAACATAGAAAGGAGGGACCTCATCAACATCACTACTCTCCTCTACACGTGGTCCAAACAAGATGGTAGGATGATCATCTTGTATATTTAAAGTATCATAAGTTTCTTCCATCTTGAGCATCTTAATGATCTGATTTCTATATTCACTATTCTTTATCATCTCATTGAATGCAACATAGATTTTAATTTTGGCCATCTCACTTTCAAAGTTAAAGGAAGATGAGGTTTTTTCTACCTCTTTGATGTCTGTCTCCTTTCTTGCTTCAGGTAATTTCTTTGGAGTTTCTTCCTTCTTCTTTCCTTTATCCACAACATCCTTTGCAATAGAGACCATCTTAGGATGACTCAAAGAAGGTACATTATTTTGAGATTCTTTGGTGGGATTTCCCTTTGGAGGTTTTACAGGAACCTTTTTGCTTCAAAGATTATATTGTTTTTGGAATTGCATGATGGCATTCTGCAATCCTTTCTGATAGTCTTCCCTTTCCACTGACAACCTTTCATCATTCTCCTGCATGAATATGTCATTTTCATCCATGAACTGATCATGTTCTTCTTTTGTTAAAAACACCTTTGTTTCATCACCATCACGACAATGCACATTGTCTTCAAAAGTTTCATCAAAATTTTCAATTACATAATTGTTTTGAAAAGGAGGTCTTATTTGCTGATCACCCTGGTTCCTCTGGTCTCTTTCTCTGATATGTGGAACTGCTGGTCTCCTTTGATTTTTAGGTGGAAAATCAGCCTGCTCTCTGGTACTAGGATTATTATCTAAGGACATCATTTCCATGAGTTTCTCCATGGTCTTCATCATCAATTCAAATCTCTCTTCTGATGACTGTGAAGTTGAATATTGTTCCTTATCTTGAACCTTGTTTATGTCTCTGTCAGAAGTATATTTGATCCTTCCTGAAGCCATTAGATTTACTTCAACTTCTATTGCATCACTCATCATATCATCTAGTGAATTGGATCTTCTTTCCCTTAACAACAAAGGAAATCCACTGTCAAAGGAATCAACATATCTAAGTTGAGAAACTCTAGGAGGAGGTTTTACTTCAGTAGGAATTGAATTGTAAACTTTCATAAATCTATCTAAAAACTCTTGTACCATTTCATCAGGTGAACTTCTCATGTTGTTGTATTAGGTTAGCAACTGAAGGGGGGTTTTATTGTCAACCCACTTTGCAAGAAAAATTGTTTCAAAGGCAACAAAATCTGGGATACTTGCTGCTAGTAGAGATCTGAACCATTTTATTACTTCACCTGCGAGACTTTATGAAAACAACCTCATTTTTGCATCTTCATAATCTGCTTCTTCTAGGTCCAAAAAATCATTGAACTAATCTAAGTGTTTTTGAGTTGACACATTACCTTCAACATCATACAACTTAATCCTTTGATTATAGTCCTAGGGTAAATCGTGTAACTGAGCAGGTAGAACAAGGGGGGAAAACCTAGCTCCCATAGCTGCATGAATAACTTGAAGTGGTTGATTGTTCTGAGTAGGGATTGCAGCGGGTCTAATAGAGGAAACTGAAATTAAATCTTGGAACCTCTTGTCATTAAAGATGATTTCATTCAAATTGGGTTCAAATCTAGTTCTGAACAGAGTTTGCTCAAATTTAAAATCAAAATCAAGGTCGTCAATGCTTTTTACTCCATCTTTGGGTAGAGATATATTTCTGTCCAGACCAAAAACTCGGCTTATTGGCGTTTCTTTTCTGTTGTGTAAATTTTTCTCAGGATCAAACACATTGATTATTGCTTCTGGGTCTAGATTTCTTCTGGCATGAATTATCTTGGGAGCCAGGATTTCTTGCTCAAACTACTTTATGCTAATGGTATCTTTATAATGGAGTCGTCAGGGTAAATTTAGTTTAAGATAATAAGGTTTTTGATTCACTGTCACCCTCAGGAATCAAATCTGAATATTTAAGTTATTCTTTACCCAGGGAAAATCTTCAGTTTCGTCCCTGACAACGACGCCAAAATGTTAACACTCTGTAAATTTGTTTCGCTGATAAAACAAATGAAAGAGGTAACCTACAAACCACTTTAGAGCTAGGCACTATCCTGCTTAGTTCAGAGAGGGCTCTCTCCTGTCACTTGGTCTTTAATATATGAGTTTTTTTTAACAAATCACTGGCTAGGTTTTGTTGCTTTGAAGGGTTTTTTATAATTTTGCTGGCAAGGAAGGGGAGGCACACTTGGGGCTATGTAGTCAAGGTTATGAAAATGAATGGAAGCACTGACTAGTCTGTAGAACTTTCCAGAGGATAAAGGATAAATGAGGTGATAAATATGAGTTATAAATTGTAATTTGCAGAGTGTAAGAAGAAAGGAAAAACATATAACTGTATCAGAGCATTAAATAAAATGAATTTTGACTTAGTAAGGAAGAACTTAACATAGTTTAAATTTCTTCATCCAAGAGCATCACAAGATGAATTATGGGCCCTTAACTATCCAATTTAAATAGAAGACAATGAAAATGGAATTTAATCACACATGAAATACATACGAAGAAAGAAGACAAAACTCATACCACCACCATTAGAATCTCATGGAAAATTCAGGACATCTGCATGTGTATTCTAGTCAGCTTCAGAAAAATACATTCAAGTTCCAAATAGATAAAATTGTGCCCTTTCACTTCTGCCAACCCCTAATACATTTGGAACTCCTCATATTTATACAGGCCAAGATCCTTCGATTTGAAAACTGATTACAATGATTACAAAGAAACGTTTTAGTTTTGAAATCGATTACAATGATTACAAAGAATCGTTTCAGTTTTGAAATTGATTACAATGATCAACAAGAAAACATTTCTTGATCTGGATTCTGACTCCTATAGCGTTTCGGTCCCTTTCCTTGCCA
>JASDQU010311928.1:0-13487 GCA_032191745.1 Picea mariana | reverse complement strand
TGACAAGTGTAACTTTCTTCATGAAAATGATCTTAAAGAAGAGATAGATCTTCTATCACCATGTCATTATCATGTCATCATCTTGATAACCAAAAATGTGGATAACAATTATAAATTTATTTGAATTCGAAATTAGTTCAGAAGTGAGTTTTGAGGTAGCATGCCCAGCATGTGGGTGCCTGGGTATGTCACTACTTGGAGTAGCATAGCCCAGCCTAGGGGTGGCTGGGTACATTACAGATTGGTATCAGAGCTTCAGGTTGAAACACCAGACTAGTATGGGCCAAAACTATGGATAGGGTAGTATGGTTAAAAATGGATATGTCCTTGTGATATTAAAGCTCAAGAGAGATAGCATCGTAGAGATCACACAGAAGCTA
Source organism: Picea mariana (assembly GCA_032191745.1). Lineage (NCBI taxonomy): Eukaryota > Viridiplantae > Streptophyta > Pinopsida > Pinales > Pinaceae > Picea > Picea mariana. The sequence continues at coordinate 13,107 of JASDQU010311928.1, read as the reverse complement.
GAGCATCATGCATAAAGATATCATTTGTAAAGGATCATAGAATCATGGTCATCCCTTTTGGATTTCAGCGGTGATCACAGACATTGATCAAAGCCAATGAGTGTAGATTTTAACCTTGTACAATATTTACTGCAAACATATTTTCAGTAAAAGAACAAAAAATATACAATGGAAAATACAAACATTACATAAATATTTTTCCCCTAGGAACCCAAACTGGGAAAACCATCATATTCTATATTCATTCATCGTGATACAATGTTTACAATACAATATACAAATAGGATCCAGTGACATCCAAAACCCTAACCCAATGAACTGGATTAGTCAACAACCCTAATTCCTTAACCAGAAATAGAAAACCATCGGCAAAAAACCATGTGCAGAAAAACCACCTAAATATACCTACCGAAGCGATCATCGTCACTTTATGACCACTTTGGTAGGTATAACTCTGGAGGATTTGAGAAAATCATGAGTGGTAATGTCCCAGAGTAGTGAATTCACATGGGTCATTTATCTAAGACCCTCTGGGATTCCTCATGAACATTTGATTAAACAGTGGAAGGATAGGGTAAGTGCCTCGGTTGGTAAAAATATGGGGGAGTTGAACAACTTGAGAATTGTAATGTCCCAGAGTCCTGGAGAGTCGAAGTCCCAAACTAATTAAGGACCATCCATCCCAATTCCTTATTAATTCATGGTTGTTGATCTCATTGAAGCCTCCAGATGGGGCGGGACCATCCAGTCATAAAGAGATTAAATCTCGATTGTCTGATATGTTAGTGGAGTTAATAGAAGGGTTTCGATGAAGTTTACTCCGAGAGAAGTTGGAATATTGAAAAGGAAGAATAGTCGAAGGTCGAAGTCCAGAGGACTTGGTCTCATTGTCGATCTCATGATAAGGTAAAGGGGTCAATTAGAGGCACAAAGGGCCTAGAAGTAACTAATCCCTCAGACATTATGTTTGAACAAGCTCTTGTGTAGAAGAATACAAAGGAAGGCGCTAAAGAGTGAATAATCCTTTGGTTTCAAGTCGTGGTCACATGAAAAGTGTTTTGAAGGAAGTGTATGTGTAGAATTCAGCTCATATATCAAATTGGGAAAGATTACAATCATTGGGAAAGATGATTCAGAGGATAATAACATGGAATTGTTATAATATGGAGAATTATAATATATTTCATCATGAATTGAGAAGATAAAAGACTTGTAGCATTGTTTGGCAATTTTTTTTTTATAATATGCATAATACTAACAAAATGGTTGCTTGCACATTTTGAATAATTAGGGGGTGTAAACATATCAGTTGAGTATAAGAATTCATATTCAAGAAATGGAAGAAGGAGAGGGATCTTACAACCATGATAAAAAGGCCACAGTTCAAAATCTCAGTGTTGGTAACACAAAGACAAAATCCAATGGGCACAAGGGTAGAGGGGAGTAAGCCTACAAGGAACATTGATAGAGACTTTGAGAAGCCTAAAAATAGAAGTGCAGAGTTACAAAGCAGACAATGAGAGAATGATAAGAGAAAAAAATCAGATAAATTATCAAGTGATGCAAATCTTAAATAATTTGCAGAGGAAAACAAAGAGATAACTACGGAAGAGATGGTTATTCAAGAAGTGCTAGCATAAATCATAAACATCACTCAACTCCCTACTCAGCAAGGAAATTTTATACATCTGAATAATCCATAAGTAGTCCAGAGGTGTCTCCTATTAGGCACCAAAGAAGAAGACACAAATTGGACAGTTCGCAAGGAGAGTTGAGGAATCTTAAGACAACATCTTTTGATGGTGAAAGAGAAAGGGAAGATGATGTTAAATCATGGTTACTTGGACTCAGGAGGTATTTTTAATTGCATAACTACTCATCAAACCTATAAGCTAGAATTTCCACATACCATTTACATGGGAAAGTTGCTATGTGGTGGGATCATTTGAAGCAAGTTGAACACATTAATGATAGTAGGCTCACATGGAAGTAGTTCAAGAAATATTTTCAGAAGGAGTACCTTTTAGATCACTTCTATGAAAAGAAAATGCAAGAGTTGTTTGAACTTAAACATGGAAGAGTATGAAAAGACATTCTTGGGGCTACGAAAGTATGTGGGGTTTATAAAATATGAGAAGGTGAAAATACATAGGTTTTTGAGTGGACTTCCATCCTTTTATAAAGATAAGATTCAATATGATGAACCCAAGAAATTGACTGAGACCATTAGGAAGGATAAGTACATGTATGAGAAAGGAAAGGGAAGAGAATACATGCAAAAATATTGGAAGGATAAGAAGAAGGAGAAGTTTGACCAGAGAAAGAAAGGATTCAAACCTCCTTTCAATAGAAATATCCCAAATAAAAATTAGCCTGACCAGTATGCTAAGGATAAATAATATAGACGACTCCTTGGTATAAAGGGGAATACCACCAATCCAATTTTGGGGATGCAAAGAATATCACATGTACAAGGATTTCCCTCATAGAAAGGAAAAAGTGAAGATTGTGCACAACATCCAAGAGGATACAATAGTAGAATACATGGGAAGAATATATGCATCCTTAGATGATCGACAAGAAGACTACCAATCCAATATGATCGATGTGGAAGGTAATATTATTAATCATCATGTTGCTATTTTAATTGATTTAGGAGCAAGTCATTGTTACATTGATCCTAAAATAGTGGATAGATTATATTTGGAGAAAATTAAGCTTGAAAAATCAAGTTTGGTTTAGCTAGCCACTAGAACCAAAAGGAGAATCCATGATATGGTCATAGGTTGTTCCATAAGTCTTAATGGTGTTAATACTAATGCTGATCTAAATATTATACCATTGGGGTCTTATGATATTCTAATTGGAATGGATTGGTTGGGAAAGCATAATGTTGTCCTATATCGTCATAACAAGACATTTACATGTCTTGATGAAGAAGGAAAACAAAGCACAGTGAAAGGAGTTCCAAGACCCATCTCTATAAGGGAGATTTCATCCTTACAACTGAAGAGGTATTTTAGAAAGGGATTTCAATTGTATGTAGCCCATGTGGAGGAGCCAAAAAGTACAAAGGGTCCAAGCCTTAAATAATTTTTGGTACTACAAGAATTTGAAGATGTATTCCAAGAAATACCATGGTTTCCACCAAAGAGGGAGATATATTTATCTATTAATTTAGTTCCAAGAGTTGCCCCAGTATCAAAAACACCTTACAGGATGAGTACACCAGAATTAAAAGAATTCAAATGCGGTTGGAATAATTATTGAAGAAAGGGTACATACGTCCAAGTGTTTCACCTTGGGTAGCACCCGTACTCTTTTTCAAAAAGAAGGATGGAACTTTGAGGTTGTGTATTGACTTTCGACAGCTGGATAAATCCACTGTAAAGAATAAGTACCCTCTACCCATAATTGATGACCTCTTTGATCAGATAAAAGGGGCAAGGATATTTTCAAAGATAGACTTGAGATCAGGGTACCATCAGGTAAGAATCAAGGAAAAAGACATCAATAAGACAACCTTTAGAACTAGTTATGGGAATTATGAATTTGTAGTAGTGCCATTTGGATTGTCCAATGCACTAGTTGTCTTTATGTGCTTAATGAATGGAATATTCAAAAATTATTTGGATAAGTTTTTCATAGTATTCCTGGACAACATAATTGACTATTATAAGTCAGAGGAAGAGCATGAACGTCACCTAATATTGGTATTACAAGTGCTGAGGGAAAATCAATTGTATGCCAATATTAGTAAGTATTCTTTTTACCAAGAACAGATCCATTACTTGGGACACATTATTTTAGAACAAGGTATAGTAGTATATCCAAAGAAGATTGAAGCCATTAGATGATGGCCTCTACCCAAGAATGTTTCATAAGTTATATCTTTTATGGGATTAATTGGTTACTATAAAATATTTATAGCAAGGTTCTCTAAGATTTCTCATCCCATCACTTCTTTGCAAAAGAAGGGAATTAAATTTGAATGGACATCTGAGTGTGAAGAGAACTTTAATTTGTTCAAAGAATTACTTACTAGTGCACATGTTTTAAATATTGTTGACCCAAATGAAATTTGTGTGTTATGTACAGATGCATGCAAGGAAGTGCTTGGTGGAGTCCTCACTCAAAATGGACATGTCATTGGCTATGAGTCCAAAAAGAGTTAAATTTTGGGAAAAAAGCCATAGCACAGGATTATACACACAAATAATAATTTCTATTATCAATATTACACACAATATTACACGTATATATAGTTGGAATCAGATCCAACTATCTCCAAACATAAAGATAGTTGTTGAGAGAATCTTTCAACAACCTCTAACAAATCTCCAACAGATTCAAACCAAATCCAAACCAATTCTATTGTAAGCATTATTCCACCACCCTCCCATAATTCTTACATTAAAAATGTTATATTATAATTACAATACTCAAATTTCAACATAGATATTTGTCTTGATATGGTCTTCATCGGCACTCCTATCCACTCTGAAATCTTCGTGTATACACTCTTTCTTCTCCACAACTTCGAGATTCCCTTTCAACTCATTTAAGATAACACTGCTTCTAACCATCATTGACGAATTTGTAGAATTAATGCTTATCAACCTCCTGAAGGACAATCTCGATGTTGAATTATCTTATGGATACACTACCATCTGTGGAATTCCCCCGAAGAGAAAATTTCGACAGTTATATAGGATAGTGATCTAATTACTGGATATTTTCAGCAGTCAATCATACAACTAACCTAATTTAAAAACATCTACAACAATATACACAAGGATAACCTATAATTGGTGATCTTGAAGCACTGAAGTACAACAAGTCCCACCAGCATCTGACAGAATGTAGACACAATCAAATTAATGATCTGTTCTTTCAATGCCAAAGAACGTCAAGAACCAATAATTTTAAATTATGGTACTCTGCCCTGTAATTGGTTCTTCATCATGCAAATTTTACAAACAAATAATGCTTATATTAAAAAAATCAGATACTAATGAAATTAATATGGTTGCCCTGAACTATTGCAAGAGATTTTGTTGGGTAGAGCATGTCCTGATGAATTGAAGATACCAATCCCCAGGTAGAATGGTCGTGAAAGGCTCACCCTTTGGATTCCACTTTGCATGCTAGGAAATAGAAAAAATTTCATCATAATTACACTGATTATGGATCTACTGCACTATTCTGCCTCTTAAATATCCAATCACGTCCCCTTTCTTTTTCTATGTGGAAAAAAAAAGTTGTCTACAATAAATAAAGATGGAAAAATTTATTTATTATATAATAATGAATTCATTCATATTGATTATTGTATTCCATGGAGATGAACTTATCAAGCATGTAACGATCTCCAAAAGATGACACCAAAAATGTTCAAACCTCTATGAGATTAAGGTGGCTCACTCACACAAAATAATTTAATCTGCACACAGAAAAAATTAATTTACACATAAAACATTGCACTCGATCAAAACACACTCCCACACATATCTATAGAGAATCAGCTCCAATGTCTATCACATTTTCTTGGGAACTCTCATGAGGGATTAATCCCAATCAGGTTCTAATACCAAGTTAAATTTTGGGAAAGAATCCATAGCACAGGATTATACACACAAATAATAATTTCTATTGTCAATATTACACATAATATTACACGTATATATATTTGGAATCAGATCCAACTATCTCCAAACATAAAGATAGTTGTTGAGAGAATCTCTCAACAACCTCCAACAGATTCAAACCAAATCCAAACCAATTCTATTGTAAGCATTATTCCAACTGAAAGCTTAAAGAACATGAGAGGAACTATGACACACATGACTTGGAACTTGTTGCCATTGTTCATGCATTGAAGATGTGGAGGTATTATCTCATGGGGAAGAGATTTGAATTAAGAACAGACCACAGTGGTCTAAAATATATTTTTGAGAAACCAAATTTGAATGCCATGCAAATGCGATGGATGGAATTTATAAGTGAATACGATTTTGACATCAAGCATATCAAAGGAAAAGAAAATAAAGTTGTCAATGCACTTAGTAGAAGAGTATATATCATGCATGCTACAACCATTAGTATGCATCAATCATATTTAAAGAGTATAGTTTTAGATGTTGTTTGATGCAGGAGCATCGCCTTCAAAGTCAAATATGCAAGCATGGAGGAAAAGAAATGACATCTCAGCATGACATAGTTTCAAATCAAAAATTAACTCAAGAGTAAATCGAGTTGTTGAGATATTTTGCAAACAAGATTTTTAAATATTTCGTATTTGTAAAGTTGCATAGGATTGTAAGGGGTTGCATATATAGAGTGTTGACTCTTATCTAGAAATAACTGGTATTTATTATAATAGGACAAAGTAGGTAACCACTAAGAGTTTTATAGGATAGGTTGCAGACAGGATGAGAGAGCTCATGGAGCCAGTCCTTAGATAGTTTTTTGTTGTATTGTAAAATTATCATGAGATAGAATAGAGAGAATAATGAGATAGATATCAGAGAGATCAATAGAACAAAGTAGAGTAGAAGAAATATATGTAATTTGTTTCATGAAAGAATAGAAAAGATAGAATTGTCCCAAATCTCGGACTGTGTTCATTTTGATGTATGAATGAATGAATGTGATATTATGTGTGTGTGGTTTAGTTCATTTTTCATTCATGTGTGATTGTTAGAGAAGTTGATCGTATGAGTCTGTGATGAAACTGGATAAGTTTCAATTGTTTCTCTTCTGACACTCGTATGCAAGCTATGCATCTCGAATGCAAGGAGTGCATCGATTGAGTCTTGAAGTGACTCAAAGAAGTTAAGAGAGAACAAAGGAAACTTATACCAGGTACAAAGAGTGCACAGCATCAAGAAGCAACCAAGCGTAGAAGAACCAAAACAAAGGAATTCCAGGAGGACAAGAAGAATTTATTTTCAAGAAATCCTTCGAAATGAGTTATCGAAATCCCGAGAACACAAGGAGTGCATGGGAAATCAGAATCCTTTAAGGATCAAGCTCAGAAGGGATATCACTTTCACAAGTGTTGATGAGATCCAAGAATTGGACTCATAGGAGAAGCAAAGGTCGTAACCTTTGAAGACTGAGAAATATTCTAAGTTGGAAGAGATCAGATGCTCAAGAGAGAGGAGCGACAGTGGTCGTTGGATCACAATGCAAAGGATCAACAGTCATCTGATCAAAGCAAGGTGCACAAGCCTTAGCACTTCACACACATAGGAGAGAGAACTCACCAAGGTTTGAGACTTGATATTTTCGAAGTTAGAAGAGCCAGAAATTTGAAGTGAATCTCAATCATCTGATTAGCCAAAGCATATATGAGCCATCGGATCACCCGAACTAAATCTCGAGCGTCGGATCGCCAAGGTGAATTTGAGCTGTTAGATACTGTGAGTTCAAAAGGAGGAAAGTTTGAGATTTGAGATTTTTGAATCCCTAAGAGCTAGAAATATGAAGTAAATCTCAACTGTTCGATCAGCCGAAGTGGACCTGAGCCATCAGATCATCCAAAGTAAGTCTCAGGTGTCAGATCACCCAAAGTGAATCTAAGTCGTCTGATCAAGAGGAGATGTGGCATATATGGGTGAGTTACGGGTAAAGACCCGAAGTAATTCATAGTTGTCTGATCAAGAGGAGACGTGGCATGAATCTATGAGCTCTGAGAAAAGACCTAAAGTAATCCCTAGCTGTCAGATCAAGGAAGACGTGGCGTAAATCTGAGAGCTTCAGGTAAAGACCCGAAGAAATTCATAGCCATCACATCTAAGGGATACATGGCATAGATCCATGCACTCTGTCTAAAGACCTGAAGTAATCCTTGATCGTCAAATCAGGAGGACACGTATCAATGGATTATAACCTTCGAATAAAATCCATTGGGAAAAAGGGTGAATTTTGAGATTTGAGATCTCAGAAGTCCGAAACCTGAAGGAAATCTCGACCATTGATCGAGAAGAGGATCACAGGACCATTGATCTGAGTTGAAAGGTCAAACACCCGAAGAAGAAGTAGGACCATTGATTGAGCAGGATAGGTGTTCGCAGATCGTTCGCTCTAGAAGACAAAAGTATGGAAGAAAGCAGGGTTTGATATTTCAATACCCCGAAGTTTGGAATCATGAATAGATCACATCCATTGATTTAGAAGGGGTAGATCTAGTCTGTGGATTTGGAAAGGACAAATCTTAACCATCAATTAAAATAGTACCATCAATATTGGGAGATCGACGGTCCTATAGCATTGCAGGGATAGGAGTTGCACGAACTTTAAAATATTGAGGGCGGGTTGCAATCTAGACCATGGTTTTGGTAAGAGGACACATGGAGGCTCAAGGAGAATTACGAGCTGAAAAGTAGTTTGATTCAAATTGATTGTGGTAGCACCCACAATCGCATGGTCATGTGAGGTTGTCTCCTAAGGTCACATCAAGAGGGGGGCTTATCAAAAAGGGATCTAATGCCCAGTACTCTGAGATTTCACAGGAGAGTGAAAGGGAAGGTTGCGGGTGCTATCATACCTGCACCAAGAAGCCGAAAGGGCTTGTGTTTAGATACAGAAGGATACCATTAAGGTTTTAGAGGGAAATTTGACTCAATAATCAAAGATCCTTGACTTGGAGGTCGTGTATCCCTACATGGAAGTAGGGGAGTTGCATCAAGTGGTATCAGAGCTTCTGCACTATTTTTCCATGCTTCAAAATATCAGGTTCTATGACCCAAATTGAATCTTCCATTGGATGATATTTCCACTTCACTAAATATTCAAGATATGTCTTCCTCCTGGTCTTCTTTCCATCTCTCTGTTCAATGATTTTCTCCTTATGAGGTTTTTCTGTTGTGGGCAATTGTTCTTCCCACTAAAATTCTTTTTGATCATCTAATTCCCCAACATCATCTCTCCTATAAGGATACAGGTCTGCAACATTGAATATTGGTGATATCCAAACATTGTCTGGAAACACAATTTCATAAGCATTGGTTGTGAATTTTCTGAGAATCCTGCATGGTCCTATCTTCTTCATCTTCAACTTGTTATATGTTCCCCTTGGCAACCTCTCTTTTCTCAAATAATCTAAAACTTCATCTCCAACTTCGAATTGAACTTCTCTCCTCTTTTGATCAACTCTGTTCTTGTATTTTTGGCTGTTGTATTGTAGCTTCTCTCTCACCCTGTCATGGAGTTTCTGCATTTCTGTTGCAAAATCTTGTTCTCCATCACTTCTGAACTCATCTTGATTCATATATCTCAACTTTGTAATCCCTCTTGGTTGTATACCATACACAATTTCAAATGGAATTTTTCTAATAGTTCCTAGATTTCTTTAGGAAAATATTCCACAGAAGTATTTGTAAGGATAACTCTAGGCTTCCTCACTATAGAAAACTCTATTTCTTTCTCCTTCTTGACTTCATTCAAGAGTTTTTTTCCACTCATGAGAAGTATCCTTGAACTAGCTTCCCTCTCTTTCTCTTTGTCTTCTATTGGTAACAACATATGTGTCCTACCATTCTTCTCTAGGTTATAAATATTATTTCTTCCATCATGAATAACTTTTATGTCAAACTGCCATGGTCTCCCCAATAAAATATGGCAGACATCCATAGGAATTACATCACATAATATTTCATCTCTATAACCTCCTATTTTAAATTAAACTTGGCATTGTTGACTTACCATTACTTGATGTCCTTTCTGCAACCATCATACCTTGTATGGGTTTGGATGTGCAGTTGTCTTCAGCTCAAGCTTCTCCACCATCTCTGTGGATACTATATTTTCAGTGCTCCCACTGTCTATAATCACCTTGCAAACTTTGTCTTTCTCCTTGCAAGCAGTTCTGAATAGACTTGTTCATTGAACTGGTTCCTCTGCCTCCTTCTTTGGTTTCAGAAGAATTTTCCTCATCATGATGTTCCTAACTCCTTCTGTTGCTTTTGTTTCCACATGCTTTTGTTCTTCAGCAATGTGTTCTTTGCCTCCTCCTTCTTTCTTTCTCTCTGTACATTCCCAAGACTTGTGCCTTGATTTTCCACAGGTATAGCATCTAACTTCACCTCCTCTAGCTCTTCCTCGTCCTCTAGAAAAAGAACTTCTTCCTCCATGTTGTCCTTCCTTAGAACTTCCACCTTTCTCTGGGTGACTATGTTGTTTTCCAGCTTCATGCTTTGGTTTCTAGAACTTCTCTCTATTGGTTCCCTTACCTCTTCTTGAATTTCCTCCTTTGTTTCGTTGGCTTTGTTTCCTGGCCAATTTCGCTTCAGCTTTCAAGGTTGATTCATAATCATCCTCGAATTTACTAATAGACATCATGTTGATCTCCTCTTGGATTTCATATCTCAACCCATTGATATATCTGGTTGTTTTTTCATGTTCATTCTTTTTCTGTCCAGCCCTGATGTTCAGTTTACAAAATTCCTCAGTGTACTCCTTCACTGATAAGCTCTTTTGTCTTAGGTTCTACAATCTTCTGAATTGATTGATTTGGTAATCCTTTGGGATAAATTTGGCTTTGAACTTGGCTACCATCTTATCCTAGATTTTAATTTTCTGCTTATCATTGCTCCTACATTCGGCTTGCAGTTCATCCCACCATAGCGTTGCATGGCCTTGTTGGCCCTTGACCAAGTTTTGAAGATACTTGGTCATAATTGACCTATTTTTGGGACTTCAACAGGCTGTCGAAGACGGAGCGTAAGACGAAGCAGATATCGTGGAATCTCAACCCCTTTTTAGGCCTTTTTGGGTTTTGGGATTATGTAATGGGTATGGGAATGTCGACCCATGGGTTTACCCATGCCTAGGCCCACTTTTGTAATGTATAAATAAGTAGCTATGTGAAGTAAGTAAAGAGCTACAAGTTCAATCTATGTGATCGGAAGTGCTAAGTGTTGAGTAGAGATTTCTTTTGTGCATATTGTGTGAGACTTGCAGAGCTGAGTGCAAGTCGTCTGTAGTGCTTTGTGCACAGACTGTGGAAGGATTTATGCTTGACCTAGCTTGGGGAAGGAGGATTTGGCGTGGTGCGCACAGATCTCATATCCTATGTGGAGTAGGGTTTTTGAGGCTATATGTATGTAGATGACTGATTGAAGCTAACAAAGAAGAGAAGAAGAGTTGGTGGACATAGCCCCAGGGTGGGGGTGAACCACGTACATGTTGTGTTGCTTTGCTTTGTGCGATGTGTTGATGTCTTTATTGCTCAGTGCCTTGAATTAGATGAATGATAGATGTGTTAATTCTTTGTGCTTAATATTATGGATGAATGTTAGATATGACTTATATACATGTGTTGAATGCTAAATCTGGTAAGATCTGATCTTTTTTGTCATGCTCAGTGCTGCTAAATGCTAGATTTGAATGAATACTGCGTTGTATTGTAATTAGTACTGGCATGTTTTATAGGCAGCGTATTCTTGTCATTGATGGAAAGTACAACAACGACATTGGCTTAAGTACAGGAAGAATGTGTCAAGTGGGCACCAGAAGTATTTTGGGAAGATGCAGCAGACCAAGCTCGATAAGATCAGAAGAGATAGTGCAGAGGTCCTTGGCAATTGATGGCAAACAAGCTTGAAAGACATTGTAAGTCCAGACAGGAGAAGCGCGCAGATGGAGGAAAGATATTAGGCGTTATATCTGAGCATGGGGATCGATAGTCATTAGATCTAGAAGAACTTACATGATCTTTAAAGTGCAAGGTAAAGAGGGCTTACAAAATCTCGAAAGTAGGAGGACCGTTCATCTTCGGGCAAGACACGTTGTCACAGATCATCATTTCATTGACTAAGAAGTCAAAGGAAGGAAGTTCTCTATCCTATGAAATCATGAAATGTGAAACCATGACTTAATCTCCATTTTGGAGTTTCGAATACCGGGAGTTGGAGGTGTCAAGGACACTCACGACAAGAATGATGAAATCACGAAATGCAAAACCATGATTTAATCTAAATCGTTGATCAAAGGGAGATGATGGACCATTGATCTGAATCCATTTTGGAGTTTCGGATACCGGGAGTTGGAGGTGTCAAGGACACTCACGACAAGAATGATGAAATCATGAAATGCGAAACGCCAAAATACCTTCAGATCATTTTGGGGTTCGTGACTTGGAGTGTCGAAACACTTCATCACAGAAATGTCGAAACACTGAAATGCAAAACGTCGAAATACCTTCATATCATTTTGGGGTTCGTGACTTGGAGTGTCGAAACACTTCATCATAGAAATGTTGAAACGTCAAAATGCGAAACGTCGAAATACCTTCAGATCATTTCGAGGTTCATGACTTGGAGTGTCGAAACACTTCATCATAGAAATGTCGAAACGTCGAAATGCGAAACCGTGACTTAATCTAAGGCGTCGATCAAAGGGATATTGTGGATCATTGATCAGGCAAGATGAAAGCCCGTGAAGGTAAGAAATCATGAAGCACTCTTGTTCTTGGCCCCTGGTTATAGATAGTGGTCACAAGAGAGGAAGAAGCTAGTGGTACTAAACTCCATTTCGGAGTTTCGACGATCGCAACATGAAGAGTCGAGACTCTTCATCACAGGAGTCCTGAAGTTGTGAAATGTGAAACACATCTTGATTAGGCCCATGGTCACAGCTAGTGGGCATATGGGATAAATGCAAGACCCTATGGATTTAATCCAACGGTGTTGGTTATTTGAGCATCTGATCAAAGGGCTATTGTTGATCTTCATGATTAACTGTTCAGTCACGATTCAGTTAGCAGAACTGAATCATGGTTCTTGGATGGTTGGCGATTCAGTTGCTGAGGCATTTTTTCCCAAGATGATTCGAGGTGTAACCGTAGAGGAGGTGGATAAAAGAAACACATTGTGACTGTGTGCGAGAAGCTGTGTTGAGTGAAAAATGGATTGAACTGTAGAAAGGTAAAATTACAGTATGTGCAATGTAAAGAAAACTCAGAGATGAGGAACAGAAGTGGAACATAACAGAATAGGTTAAGAGAGAAAAATGTGCACATATCAAACATGCATATCTGTGAGAAGAAGATAAATCTGAAGTGTGCATGTTGAGACAGAGTAGAAGATTAGAAAGATGAAGAGG